>JAOBAY020037686.1:0-23819 GCA_025331085.2 Zoanthus sociatus
TAGAAAACACTTGCCTGCGGCTCGTGTTTTCTACATTTCCCTCGTGTTCTCAAATGCCCGTCGTGTTTTATCACAGTGTAATACAGGGCTTAGGCTTCTTTCTTTCTTACGTAAAACACTCATATCTATGTAATAAATTGATTTATTGTAATTTTTTTTATTTATTCAAGCTGTAGCCGCATGCGCAGCGCTTAATATGCATTTTCTAATCACGTGGTTTTTTTGACAAATCTGCCATGTGTTCGCAAAAACTTGCCACACAAGGCAAACAAAACAGATGGTTACATAGCAGCCCTACTCTCACCAGTTCTTGCAATTTACAAAAAGAATTCATGAACAATGATAAGTAAATTTGCTGCTACAGATATATAGATTACTTCTGCGTGAAACTTATCCTTAGTCGCTTTCTGAGCGCATGAACATGGGATGAAAATTCGTTACACACAAATACATACAAACAAACGGAGCCGAAACCAAAACTCGTTGCCTACCGGCACGAGCAAAAAGACACGCGTAGCTGAATTCATTGCTTACTGGCACGAGTAACAGTCGAACACACTTCACTAATCTGGCTATGATTAGACTGGAATATTTATACTATTTTTAGATTAGGAAGGATATTTGTAGATATTTATAATAATAGAAATAAGTTCTGCGTCATCATACAAGATTGTATTTAAGAATTAAACGGCAGGAAAGCTTGACTCTTGACCCGAAAGTCCAATAACACAATTCTTCAAATATTACGGTTAGTAGGGTTACTCTCACTGATGGCAAAGTACCAACGGAAATACACACTTGCGCTTGGTTGGTTAATACTGTAGCCCAAGGCTACTTTAGAATCTCGTTTTAAACTTGAAGAGCGTTAAATACAAAACCGCATAAACAAAAATGGTAAAATGGATCTTTGTACAAATAAAGCGACAAATGGTCATGTTTCTGTCGATTCCCGGAGTTTAATTAATCATAGGAAGACGCTGTGCGCGCTAGCAGTGTCAGCAGTGTCTTCACACAAAACTTATCATGGGTAACTTTGTACAAGCTTACGTCCTGCTACGCGTCTAGCTCGATTTTGCTGTGTTAAATTGTAAAAGTTGTGTGTCGCTCCGTTCGGAGTCATTATCTGGCCGAACGTTAGTTCTTGGCAAGTTTGTGTTTTTCTGCTTTTCGTTGCCATGCCTTGTCCGAGCTGCTTTTGACGATCAGTTACCCACTGTTTTTCAGTTTTAGTCTTTTAAGAATCACCCAAAATGGCAATATGAAAACAAAATATATGGAAAGTCTTGGTGCATGCAAAGAAGGGAAGAGTTATGTTATTGTTACTGGAAGTGGAAATTTGCAAAGTGACTTTTCTAAAATGCACTTCAAAGAAGGTGAGAAATGATTTAAAAGACTTTTGTTTGTATTTGGGAGTTTTCGTGTTCTTCACTATCAAGTAAGAAATCTGCTTCAGAGATATTACTTTACTCTTCTGGTATTATCAAAAGATTTAATGAATAACATTGGTTTTAATTAGTAGAATATTGTTAAAAGTGATTGTATCTTCCAGGAAGCTTAATAATCAATAATCTATAAAACAAACGTTTTCAAAAGGGTAGTCGTTGTAATTGTAAATTTTTTGTAACTTTCAAATTCGTTTTTGTTTGACATTTTCAGTGTTTCACTGTTTTAAAATTTTGTTTTTCGTGGTATTCAATTTTCCTTGCTAAATCTTTATCTTAATTTCAATAATAAATCAAATTATGTATATAGTTATAGCACAATATCAACACTTAAATTGCTTATCATGAGTATAATATTATTCCAATCCATTTAAACCTTATAACATATACCATTTAAATTATCCTTGATCGCTTTAGCCAAATACCAAAGAAGTTAAATAAACGCCGTCGATTTGGAAATTTTGTTCGTTGTAGAAACCTTTGTTTTAACATTTTCAATAGCGTAATATGAACTCTTAAATTGCTCATCAAAAATATTGCATCCATGTAATAGTTATTTAAACTAGCCTCTAAAACATTCTCGACGGATAGCTTGATGTCAAAGAGGTTAAATAAAAAAACAAAAAGTCATCGATTTTGCTTTTCGAGAGAAGCAAATATTGCTGGGTATGCTATAAGTGTTAGCGTTGAAATTACCTTAAGATATTAAATAAATGTTTGTTTTGTAAACACATCTATCATTTTCACCTTGCTGTTGTCAACTTCAAATCTAAAATTAAAGTCAATGTTTTTTGTTTGTCGATATGCGAAGTAATATTCAATCAATATTTAATCTTTTTTCGTTGAACTATGCTTGTTTGTCTATATCTTTGAAAAACTGTTATTCTGTTTCGATGCTAGTAAAAAGAACAAGTTTCTTTTGAAAAATTATAGAATGGAAAATTAAACTCATCATAGTGAGAAAAGCGCGTTTTTGTTTGCCTTTTGTTAAACACCATCACATTTTCCATCTTCAAACACTTCGCACATAAATTATTACACCTTTATCGAAGTAATTAACGGCTAAGAAAACTATCACCTCGGGCGTAAGCCGATATGATCAAATTTCGTTTTCCTAACACTGATAACATTTCTTTTTAAGTAGAAACAAAGTTTACCTTTTAATTTTAATATTAACATTGAAAAGATGCTAGCTTGAATATGATTTGATTAAGGCAGTTTTCCAAATACAATTATAACACCATCAACCAAAACGGAAAACCGAGACGCGAGAGATATGTACACTATTTTTTCTTCATCAAATGTATCTCAAACTTATTCCCTTATAATTTATTTGAAGGAACTTAAAGCATTTAATAGTTTTCAAAACTTAAATTTCAAAGATATTTTAACTTAACCTTTGAGTCAGCAGTATTAACTTTAGCGTGTATATTTTCATAAGACCACCCGTGGAATATTGTTTTAGTACAAAACACTCATAAATTGTTTTCACTTGATAGAGCATGAACACGATTCAAACCGTAAAGCGTCAAAGTATGCAAATTACCAAACATCGATGACGACTTATATTCAAAATGTATAGTTGTGTTTAAAATTTGTCAATAACGATTTTCATAACCTATAAGAACGGCTTTTGTTATATAAAGTGATTTATGTATTACATTGAAATAAAGCGGTATATCTCAGTTGAAAAAAAAAGTGATGTTATCTTAATTGAGCTTAGTTCGAAACTTTATCGACATTAGGGATCGTTTTGACCAAAGGACATCTTATGAAGAATGCCCTGCAAACTTTGAAAAAGAATTATCACTGCTAGATACCTAGTGTTGGAGACCCCACTTGCTTTGTAAATGAATACAGATGCCTTTCATTGTTATTTGAAGAAGCCGACAATTAAAACATAATACTCTCTCTGGAGCGCTATTGAATCTAAGAATATAGATTATTTCTAGCTTGTAATCGCTTACAAAAGTTTCTAAACTTAAAAAACCATCCAATTCATGGTCATGTGTGCGAGTTATTTCTATGTAATTCGATTTCGTTTCCCCCGGGTCTTTAACACCTTAGAGTGATGAGGGGTCTAACACAATCAGTCAAACATGACACGGAGCATTGCTTCCGGCCAAAATTCGCACTTGGAGCAGATGAATAACATAGCCTTGACAAGTTTGTACATTGAAGAGGATACGTCTTTCAGCACATGTACATCTCACTGTGGTTTGTCCTTTGCAGTGGGGTAAGTCCCCCTGCTATCATGTCAGAGCGATGAAATTGGCTCTCAGCACGCTAACCTTGCCATAATTAGTTAAATATCACACGAAACAAAGCCTTATCTACAGGATCTAACACCAACGATTAAGCTGTTTACATTACTCAAAAATGAGCTTTTCTATACATTTGTACGAAATATTTTCCTCTCGAATTTTTCTTTGTCGATTTGAATCTCAGAGGAATAGTATTGAGCTCGTAAACTGAATCCCAAAATCCGGGGTTCCTGTCGTGCCATTGAAAGAAACATTACTGCCTTGGCTGCGGCGAGGGAACCAATTAAAAGAAATTTAAATGAACAGTCCGCAAGGTTCAAAATTAATTTTCAGATTTGTAGTTGCGGGTTGTTACAGGCCCCTCCCCCCTCACCAATTATTCCGCTTGGCTGTGTTATAGCATGATGTTTTGATTGAATGAATAATACGAATTTTGAAAACAATCAACCAATAAAAGACCCCCGAGATAGCTTTTATGTTTTGGTTCTGTGACTCGTATCAAATATTATTTTAAGCAGTAGGATTCATGTTCTTTGTGAATCGAATTCCATAGAGTTTTAATTTTACAATCTCAGTTCTATAATCTCTGCACAGTATTTGCGCAAAGGCCTTAAGGAAGAAATCGGTTTTGTTTTAAGGAATTTTTATCCATCTATGGAATTGCGAAAAAAAAAGCAAATTTCTTGCTGTGACTAGTTCATTTTGTGTCTAAGGGTGCAATAGGTAATGAAAATGATATTCTTTAACGCTTGCATATCCCGTGTCTTTTTCTTTATTTAAGATATATGAAGTATGTGTTTATTCTTTAAGGTACCAAGTATTAAGAACCCAGTCCGCCAACTAAATTTCTAAAACAAAAACAGTTTTGCCACAAATTAGAGAATTGTTTTCCTTTGCTACTTCTATTGGTAACTTTTAGTCTACCCTTAAAGTTTAAAAATATACGTTAGAACTCGGAGCGGTTGATGTTGGAGAGGATGAATTAACAGACTGGTTTTCTTTTCAATTTTGTCTATGCCTATGTGATACTTTATAAATTTGAATAATTTGTCAAAATAATTGCTCCATTCTCCATTAAAACTAAAGGGGTCACTTGGAAACAAAATTTCTGTTGTTAGCATTTGAGAAAGATCGATGTTTCAAATTAGATTTAATCCTACCTGCTTATAAAACAGTCATACAACCTGCAATGGGCGTAGGTCTATTTATTTCTCAGTTTTTGTCTGAATACGGTTACGATCGGCTTTTTGCTAATGACATGAAAAGATGTGACTGTTTCGTGTTGTGAACAATTGGCGTACAAGCTACGCCGTGCTAAAAAGATAAATTTATACTTGTCGGAATCCAATCATTTCCGTTGCGAAAAGAAAACATATCTGTATAGTATAGAAAGATATTCTAGAATACCGGGTGATACCGACCGCTCTTATCCACAGATCTTTCCGGTTATTCGCAAATTTGTTTATTTTGCCGATAGCATTCTACTTATCTGGGACGGAAGAGAATTTAAGTGGCAAGAATATGTCTCCATCTTTCTAAATTATCAACTGCATCCTTTTATGAAATTAACTCTACGTTATTTTTACGATTTTAAATAGACTTCATCACGAAGATAAAAGATATATGTAAAGTATTGATGCCTTGATAAGTAATTACTCCTATAGACTCCTGTGAAAATTTTAGCAAAACAGTTGATTTATTCATTTTTAAGATTTGAAAACCATTTGTGTCTTTTTCTTCATAGTTCATTTTAAAAAATGTTAGAATTGCCGCTTCGCTAGTTCTTGTTTTAATGATCGTGGGACAAAATTCTTTCTTCCGCTGATTAGCGCTTTTAGTAAAAGCTATAAGTTGTCAAAACAGGGTACTTAATACTTTCAATAAATTGTTTATAGTGTATGAAGAATATTGCATTAACAATCAGACGAAATGTTAGATCTTTGTTGATGTTTTTTGTTATCAATCATAAATTTCCCTAGAAAAGAAGTCGAAATCTCCCAACAATTTGTTGTACTTGTAGAATGTTTGCGACATAATCTTGGATTTAAAAGTAGTTTATTTCATCAGAAGTGATTCGTTAAAAGACTATTTCTTAGCTAGACCTTAACACATGAAATTACTTTCTTTAATCCAGATTGAATCTGCCCTTCATTTAAAGATAAAATTTACTAAACCAGCTTGATGGTTTACAAGTTCCTATAGCTTTCTCAAATCTTTAATGGTTTTGGCAGTTTTTTTTGTTTTAGAGGTGGATGACTTTATAAAATTTTCTAAGATTAGTAACGAAAGATATTCCTGTGAGCGATACTTCAGACAATAGAGTTAGCTGTGTTTTCTCACATTTGTTATTTGATTCACACTTATGTGGTTATTTATGTCGACGAGGGAATTTTCCTGTAAGTACCTTATTTTATGGTCAATGTTAGGACCTGTATGTAGTATTCCCCTCATCAATTTGGTTTCGGTTCAAATTGCGAATATTCCAAAGCTAAGCATGAAAAGAAAGGATACTTGCAATTCAGAAAGCAATTTTTATAAACAGAAAGACAAAAAATCTCTACAGAAAAACTGATTCAAGACGAGAGCTTGTTGCTAATGGAGACGAGCTGCCCAACAAAAATTGGTTGATAACAACACGAGAGAAATAGTTTTTTTTAAGACCGATGTAGGAAAACTTTGTTTAGAGGCTCAAAGAGTCCTGTACTATAGTTGTTTCACCTTTCACGGAGCCTAACTTGACAGCATTAATCGCCTGATCCAGTGTTTAGTGTATGCACCTGTATAACTAAACTCTTTTGTTAATCTGTAGCAAAAAAACAAACTGAGGATTTACTTTGTCTCAGTTACGACACTTATAAACTTAGAAATTGTTGTCTTACATCTTTAAAGAAGTTTTTGTTCATATTTTGATAATCTTATATAGAATATTGCAAGAATCATATTGTTTAATTCCTCTTTATCTGAAGAGTGTCAAGTTTTAAGCTCATGTCATGTTAATTCTTGTTGACTTATGCTTGCATGAGTCTTTAAACAGACGAAAATAATTTTACTCTTGGTTTTTATTCTTGTTTTTTATCTCATGTTGGTGTGTTTTAAGGAACGCTCTGTCGGGTTCTCTTGTTTGGTAGCAACCTCGAGCGCCTCTGCTGTGTTCAGATTTGTTCATTATATTTTACAGTTCAACCTTTGTCCTTATAAAAGGCAATATTTTTACCAATATCCCTTAAACCATTTTTTACTTTCGAGAACAAAAGTCAATGAAGTTTGTTACTTTATTCAAACTTCCGAGAGTTTTCAAATAAGAATATCCACTTTGATAAAACCTGCGGTATTCATCTTTAGTTCACAGGAAAACAAAAATGCACGAAGATAATTTTATTTAGGATTGTAGTAAACTATCGTTTTTAAAGTTTTATCAAAAACTAATTTTTTTGAATTTTATTATTCTAACCTTTTTTTTCAAACTTAACTATATATGCTTAATAAATCTTCTTTCGACTGAAACGGTACTATATTGTGATTAAAAGTTATATCTCGATGTGGTTACGACATTGATTAATTCCGTGCGTCCAAATTTAGATCTTAAGTTTATGCTTTGTTTTCTGTGTAGACATAAAGCTTTGTAAAGTCTGTAAGGTTTTGTTTTTTTGATTAAAGGTCAACAAGAGTACCATTCCTGGTTCTTGCTAAGGTTAGATCTTACTGTCGAAGGCGATAAAGAAACTGAATTGCCTGTTGTTGCTCTGTCATTGGAGTTCTCCTTCCCTTGTCCGTTTGCCATTGGTGGTGAAATGGGCCTCAAGTTTCCCGACTCATGAAGTTTCATGTGTTTCCTTAGAGAACTTGGATGTGTATAGCTTTTAT
This sequence comes from Zoanthus sociatus, assembly GCA_025331085.2. NCBI lineage: Eukaryota > Metazoa > Cnidaria > Anthozoa > Zoantharia > Zoanthidae > Zoanthus > Zoanthus sociatus. The sequence continues at coordinate 7,571 of JAOBAY020037686.1, forward strand.
TGCATCCATCTATTCTGCAGATGTAAGGTTTGTCTGAAGTATGGACGTGAGAGTGTTTTTTTCTATCGCTCGAGTTTGCGAATCTTCGATCGCAGCCTTGAAACTCGCACACAAAAGGTTTCTCGCCAGTATGTGTACGCTTGTGAATTTTTAAGTTCTCCGACCGTGCAAAGAGCTTTCCACAGCCGTGAAAAGGGCACGGAAACGGTTTTTCACCCGTATGAACTCTTATGTGATTTACAAGTTTATATTTTGCTTTGAACGGCTGCCCGTTGCGAGAGCAGTCTTGCCAGTAACATACGTGTAAGTTCGTGTCGTTGGAACTTACATGTTCGTCTGAAATGTGAGTCACTAAGTCAGACATCATCGTAAATTGATTTCCGCAAGGTTTCCGCTTGCCTTGGACGGGATTTTGATCTATCCAAAGACAAGTTAGAATCTGGTTTGATGGCTGTTTGATAGGTAACGGTAAGTAAACTCCGCTTGGAGGCGCACCAGGAAACGCACTGTGCTCCATGAAAGATCCCAGTCCTTGAGTAAAGCGATCAGATCTATAGAAATCTGCCGCAGATCTTCTTGCATAACCGAGCGGCCCATTGAGAGCCATCGAATGGCCATGGTGAGGAGAACCCGGTTCGTGGTTAGAAGGCAAGGAGCTGTAATGAATATGTGGGCCTCCGGGAACCTCTCCGAGTGCCTTGTGTGTAACTGCATGATGGTAGTTAATGTTATTGCCATGGATGGCTTGGGCGGCTGGAGGTGAGCTGAACATGTTGTGCCGGTGAGAATGTGTGTAGTTGGGCGCATTTGACGTGAGAGAATCTCCACCGTGAAGCGCCATGGAGATTGAATGAGAATTAGCGATGTTCGATGATGGTAAATGTGGATGTGTTTCTTGATGGTGAAGGAAATCGTGGGGATTGTAGCCAGACGAAGCCATATGACGGTACGCAGGGAATGAATGATAAATGCTTTGCTGTGCGGTCATACCAGGAGCTTTCTGTTCATACTGCAAACCGTCTGGCGTTACTCTTGCTGAAAGTCTCAGCGATGGAAGATGACCGCCGGTGTCTAGTAAATGATTCATCCCTGGAACGCAATCTTCCTTTGCTCCCTCGATGTGAAATCCTGCAGATGAAATCGATTTTCTTGTAGACACCTCTTGGTTGGCAGAGTGCACCCGGTTCGTGTCATAAGGCAAAATGGAACGCTTGTCGTAAAACCCATCCATATTAAAGTTTCCTGGGGCATTGAATATGGATAAGCTAGTCAGAGCGCTGTGTAAATTGTCAGTTGCAAAACTATTATTAAGAATATCCTACGCGAACTGTTTGAGTGTGCCAGCATATGTCACACCGTTAAGCCCCAGCGGGACTCCAAGCTTGTCAATTGTCTTAAGCACTCTGTGACCGCCCTGAGCATGCGCAGAGCGGCGATCCTGTAGGATTTCATGATTGGGTCTCACCTGCTGAGCTATGGTTATATCACTAATTGTTTGATAGCTTGGAAAAACACGCTATATTTGGCAAGGGATTTATTAACTTAAAAGCTTCCAAAGACATTCCATTTGATTCTTAAGACAAGATCTTGAATGAGATTACTGGGAGCAAAAGCGGATATATCGCGGTGATACGGGGTGATATTCTTGAGAATTGACCGGTTGTGTCAGCCGATAGCGGTCTCAAAAGACATTTTGGCAATTCGCGATGAGTGGTTGCTTTTCGCAGGTGATAGAAAGTTGATTGACACATGGGTGGGACGGATTTGAATAGCCCAGCACGAGACCATAAACACCTCCGAGCAATAGCTTTCAAGCGTTCCCTTGCTTAGCGGTCTTGACTTGAACATTCCGCATATCAAATCATAGCTAATTTTTTCTCTAATTCCCATTAAGAAAGTGCTAGCTCTTTCAAATCCCTAAAAGCTTTTAATTTTGGTTGTTAATCACTAGGCGCTTTCGTATTGCTGTCAAGGCGAAATTATTAACACCACATGCTTTAGAAGAGTATTCACAAAAGCTACGGGATACAGCGAAGGTTAGCTTTGCCAAAAAAAGAGACTCCCGCGGTCTGTTCTTTGAAAGGAGCGAGTGCCTCTCTGGTTCATCGGCAGGAGCTTTTACTTATCAATACTGTTAGGGGTAAAAATTATCTAGAGGAAAGAATTTTTTAAACTCGGAAACTACAACAATCCGTATTACCCCAGGCCTGTTTTCTTATACATGGACTATACGTCTAAGTTCAAAATATGTTGCTAGGTATTCACAACATAGATTTTAAAATAGATCAGAAGTGATTCTATTTTTTTTACTCGGTAAAAGTTAAATGCATTCTTAATAAACTGTGTTTCACTCTTTGCTCAGCGGATCCCAGCAGTATTTATTGTTTTAAAATATCGCATCAGGACTGGGTTGCAGGTTTCTCGCCCTTTATTCCCAAATGTTTATCTTTCTACGCACGCGATTTAGCAGTGAACGCGATGAAAGAAACCTCGTTACTTTTAACTAGTAACTGGACAGCATCGGTGCACTTAATTGAATTCATTCACGGAGCCTGTCCCATTAATTTCCGTGTTTTGTTCATTAATATGCTGTACACAGAAGAGCAATATTAGTTTTGAGAAAAAAGACGATTTTTTGACCGTATCCCGCCAAGTGTATAATTATTGCCGATTGTTATTGAATTTTAAGTGGCAATTGACAAACATTGTTGTCGTGTGTTCTTTCAGTATATCCCGATAGGTAAATAGCAGCTTGAGAGGGACAGGGGGGCGATGACAAGTAAACATTTGCTTCACTGAAGCTTAGCTACGATACAGAATCAGATCTTTGATATGAAGACTTTGAGATGCTATCTCTCGTCAATTTAGCAAAGACTTTAGAAATCAGGAAAAACCCCTTGCCGCGCGTGGACTTTTTCTCGCCGGATGAACTTGTGAATACCGCAGAAACTCGTACAACAAGCAGAAAGGAAACAAAATATGCAATACTTCTAGAGAAAGAGCTGTTAATAAAAACACCTTTATTGAATCGGTTGAGTGTTTACACAGTTTAACAAAACCTTTCTCAAAGCGAATGCGACATTCTTTCTTTTCACCGTTAATTAATCTCGGCAAAGAGCCTCTAAGATAAACAGTTTCTTGAATCAAAGTTTTTAAGGGAAAACACCGTCTCATTTCGAGTTCTAAATTCATCATTTAACTATTGTGTTGTCAATATTACATGTATATCAGCCATTCACCTGCTATTTAACAAAAATTGCAAAGATTTATTATATATAGTACGAAAGCAGATGATAGCTCTAATATCCTAATTCTCATTGCATTGTAATTTAAAAAGGTTGTTTCAGATTTTAAGCTTGCAAAAAAAGACAGCACCAAAAAACTTGGTTAGAAAAGTAATAAAACTAAAGCGAACTAACTGCTTCTGTCTTCTAAAGGAGCAAAACGGGAACAGAAAATTTCATTTCTTGTAAGTGCTATTTTTAAAGACTTTTAGTGACTAACAAACTTGGCTTTACAAAAATTTGTGATCGTTTTTGTAGAAAGTCAGTAACATCTTAAGGAGAAATCCTTTGACAACAAAGTGAAAAACTCTAATTTTTTTATGTTTGCACTATGAATTGTCTTAGAAGACCAAAGAAAAAAGGCAAAACGCATACAAACCTGTGGAAATTTCTAAAGGGGGATGTTTACTCGATGTAAACAGAGCAACTCATGAATAAAGCACAAGCCGAGTAAATCTATTTACTTTTCAGATCATTTGTCATTTGTACGAGAAGATTCTCACTTTGACGAGGCTCGACGCTGTCTTTTTGGTACTTAATCGTACATTTTAGCGTTTTTACGTAAGTATTCCAACATATGCCGCGGGTTTAATAGCATTTTTATATGCGTTGTGGTTTCCGGGTACCCAGAAGTTACAAGTTTTTATCGATCTAATGACTGTGATATTTAACTCTAAATTCACTATGCCGGCAGAAGTTCTAATGAACCTGGCTTGATCGTGCCTCTTATGAATTTCATTTCGTTTTAATTTTTCTCTTATTAAAGTAAATTTGAAATTAAAGCCACCTCTCTCTTCAAGGTCATTTCCCTGAAAACAAATAAACTGCTTGTTTTTCTCTTGGTTAAAGCGGCTTTCTGCTCATCTGAACTAAAATCTCGTCGTAATATCACAAATTAATTCTGTGGCGGTCTGTGACCCATTTCAAAGTCCTTCCAAATCCATTAAAGACTTTAAATGTTTTTTTTTTGGAATAATTTTTGCTGGAGATCATTGTTAATTCTAAGAAACCTATACAAAGAATTCAATAGTTGATAAATAAAACTTGTTGATATGAAACACGGTTTTAATTTACAGAGCTCGGTTGTTTAATAACCGATGCAATTCTTATCCATAAGGCATAATTTTTTTTTCTTTTTTGTTTTAATGTTGCTTTGAAAAGGAAAGTCTGTGCTTGATTTTCCGTGACTGGGGATCTTCTAAATTGCCAAAACAGCTGTGAGAGCGAATACAGACACTTGGAGATTTCCCCTTTGATAAGTTTCTCCTCTATTCTAAGTTAGTGGCCATTTTATGCACTGTTAGTTTATCGCTAATTTTTTTTTTTATTATTGCAAAACCTTCATTTTCAAACAAAACGAAGACTGTAATATTTGTGTTGTATTTGCAAAAAGACTTGATAAATTATTCGCTAATTTTTTTTGTTATTATTGCAAAACCTTCATTTTCAAAGAGAACGAAGACTGTAATATTTGTGTTGTATTTGCAAAAAGACTTGACAGAAGCTTCGTAGATTTCGTAGAATTTTGCAAATGGGGACAAATCCTAAACCACATAGATTGTGTTTTTGTACGAAACTTAAAATCTAAACAAAAATTAGCTCTCTTTTGAAACAAAACTAAACGTTATTTCTTTTAACGGTTGTAGCCTATGTCACTTTATAAAAAGCTTCTTTCAGATTGAGACAAACTATTGCACCTTTAAATATTCTGCCTATAGATCCCTTTGATAACTTAAATTTTTTCATCAACTTTGGAGTTTCTTTTCTTTTCTTATTGATACTTTCACTTACTCATTTTGCGACTCTCAAGCGGTTAAAGAACTACCATAGCTAGTGTTCAAAGTTTGGTTTATTGCCGTAAGAACTGTAAGGAGTTGACATTTCTGAGATATGGTTAGCTATAGTATCTAGCTCATGAAAGAAAGGCTTATTCCTTCTAAACGGTTGCCCCTTCAATTACTTACGACCAAGATTATATTTTATAAAAGTCTCAAAGCGTAGAGGATTTTAACTGATTTTCTGCTTCATGGCATCTCATATAACATTTGAAATGGTTACAAATCTGAAGTGAAACCGAAATTACATTGATTTGAAAAAAAAAATCACATTTTGAATATCTGCATCAAGAGATCACGAAATCCACAAATGCTTAAAATTATGTGCTTCACTGCAGGTTGGAAATCTTTATACTTTACAATGCTTGCTATAAGAAAACTTATAGTTACACCTAAACACCATTATTGTTGTATACGTTTTTTTTGACATCACTAAAACCAATTCAAAGTCACGAAAAGCATTCAAATTCAGCCTCTCATAAAACTTTACAAGAAAGTGTTTATTTTTTTTTTTTTTGCTTCTATCAGATACTGTTCTATGGTTAGAATTTATGGACAAGACTTACAAAGCGAAATGTTAACTGCTGGTTGTTTTTGAGAAAAGATTTTTGCAAAAGTTCGTGGAAAAAATATGAATTTCCGGCAAGAATTCTTTCGTTGGCCCAGTGAATGATAGACGTTTTTCAAAACTGCGATGCCGTGGTACAGTCGCAGTATGGAGTTGTCAAAATGAACTTCTTGGATTGCATTCATCTGTTACGCTGTTACGAAGAAACAGTATTTATTCGAAGCCTGATAAAGCAATAAATTTGGTTTTCTTTGGTATTCCATGCAGCTATAGGTTCGCAAACAGTCGCTGTGGTGTTTTTACAGAGTGAATTTTGGGTGGCCTTGCAAGGTTTCTCAAACACTAAGAGTTATTACTTCGTTTTTATTTGACACAAAAGAATCAGACTTTTTTATTTTAAACTCCGCGGTGTGACTGTTTCCCAAAAAAAAAAAAAAGTACGGTCACCAAGAGAAATTGTAAATATACGCAATCTTCAATTGAACTGTAACGTAGCTTGGTTTGCTCTCCTTTGAAATGGAAAAAAAAAAAACATTTGCAGAGAGAAGCCAACGAAGTAATGAATAAAGTCAACTTAGCATTAATTTTTAGAAAGAAATAAGGTTAAAATCGACCAAAGAGATGCGCTATAAACAGAGCAAAACGATCGAATCCTAAAAAAATTATCTCGATTTTTTTTAAAACAAAAACTTGTAATGATGCGCTGTCTTTTTACTTTTTCTTACTCTGTTATTTCCGTCACAGCTCAGAAAGTTTTTAATTAGAAATAGAGCTTCCTTTTCGCTCAGTTAATACTGCAATCGGTTCTCGGTTTGCTTCTGCGTCCCGCTGTTGCAGAGTGAACACATTTTTTGTTTCCCATGGTTCATCTTCACCTTATAGCAGAACTCAAAACAAAATAAACCGACCATTTTGCCAAATTCTGCATTATTTCAAAAACTGATTTAACTGCACTAAAGTCTTCCTAGATTGTTCTGTTTGAAATCAATCACAATTTCTTTACTTTTCTTTCCTTAACTAGACTTTAAATTTTGATTTTAAAAGTGATTCTTCCATAGTGGGAAGTTTATGATGCCTTGTTGTTTGCGAAGACGCAAAGTCTCGGCTCCCCATGAAAAACGAATTCTAAAAGAACGCTGTGAAACATGGAACCAATAGTTTTAAGATACAAACTGCTGCGATGTTGAAATTTTGACAGGCCCAAATGTCATATCATAGCCCTCAAAAAAGCTATTTATTCTTCTCATCTTTTTTGACCGTGGCAAGTTCTCGTCCCGAACAGTCTCTCGTAGTGATGCGGTCACCGTTCTCTAAAAAGAGTGACCACTTTGCTAATGTAACAGAAAATGATTCAGTTGATTTGAAAAGTTCTCATCTCTATAAATACTAAATTCGATTTTTGCCTTTGATAAGCCTGAAAGTGTAAAAAAAAAAAAAAAAAACTAAAGATGTGGTACCATCCTTTGATGTTGACGTCGAGTTATGTCATGCTCATGTTTTTGCTTCTAGCGTAAAAACAGCTTTGTTCGACCCGTTGTGGTAAGTTCCACTTTCTCTTTGATAAAAAGATTACTTCTGAATAACATACTACCGATTCAAAATTGATATCTCTTAGTTTCTTTGACATTTTGCTTTTGAAACTCTTACTTTACACTTTCATCCAAAATGGTGTTATATTGTAGTCGACGTGTGAACCATAACCGTATAACTATTTAAACATAAATTTCAACACTAATCGACACCTTTTCAAGCGTTTTCTTTTATCATTTGTTAACACGTCTCAATTTTCAAAATATACTGTTTGGAAACGCCACAATATATTCAATAAACACATCAAATACTCGAGTAAGCTTTCTATCATGCAGCTGTTAATTTACTGTCGAGAAAGTTGTACTTTTCAATAATGTTCTCAATGCTGCGATATTGACAAAAGCTCTCAAATATATTTTTGAGAATATGGTATCATGCTATATAGTTTCTTGTTAATGCTTTTTTTAAGGCATTATATATTGATGTGCATGCTATGAAACACCAGAACAAATATTTTGCAAAGGATATTGTTGAAAGAAAAGATCGCCGGCAACACTTTTTTTTAAAATATCCCTGATGGCACCTTGACCAAACAACAGATAATATATTCATACCCTTATCGTCTTGAAAGCAGGCAATTTAATTTTATAAATTCTATAGCTTTAAAATTCTATTTTTCCTACAGTTTTAGAGTAGAAATTTTCTTCAGAAGCGGAATGAACTTTGTGTATTATAGGACCGACTGGACTTCATAAAGGTAAAAGGTATTTGCTTATCATTATTCAAGAAAAAATTAAAAGCTAAACTTATATGAAATTTAGAATATCGCTTTCTGTGTTTGTACGTAAACACCATAATGTTTGAAATAAGTTTGATAATATCTAAAGAAATTTGGCAAAGGTTGAAGTAAATGGACTCGAGAAAAAACCTCGGTCGAGATTGACGTTCTTTTAAAGGACTTAATGACGCTCCCGAGAGCAAATATCTGGAAGTGATTCATTTTTCAATACAAGAACCGTTAAGAACTTAGCTTTCAAGTTAGGAAATTTCGCTTAGAACAAGAAATGTTTTAGAACAAGAAATGTTCTCTTATACCCTAAATTTGGAATTAATATGCAGATCTTAACGTTTGACAGATATCTGTTCAAGTTATCGACTGGCCCAAATTCGAGATCTTTCCTTTCCGTTGCAGCTGTCACGTTTGTAGTTGATGAAATCGAGACTCGATGTGTTTTATCAAGACATTTTTAATGCTTTGCATCAGACATCAGAATTCACTGTTAACGTTTTCTGTAATTTGAAACATGTAATGTACTAAGCATATAGTGGAGATGTCAAATATATTTTTTCTTATAAATATTTGCCTTGGGTTTGCTGCCATGCAAAGTCTAAATGTTAGACTTTTGTACATTAAACTCTTTTGATATGTATTATTTGCTAATATTTTTCTCATTTTAGGGCAAAATCTGCTCAACTGTCATACATGATACCTTCTTTTTTGTTTTTGGTTTGGTTTTTCTGCCCTTCGTTGTATTTTTGTGATGTTTTGTCTTTTATTTTACAGAAGAAGTAATTGAGCTACATATTAACCCTTTTTCTGCTAGATTCTTTAAAAGTCAAAATCAATAATTTTCTTAAAAATAAAAACTTCAGAAATAATAAAAACCATAGACAATTCTACATTATACATGCAGAGACAAAGAAAATGAATGGTCATTTACAAGGGTTTCATCAACAGGTTTAAAAGTTATGACAATTTTAATTTATATGAAATCGTTTTTAGCAGGATAAGGGTACACACTGTGGTTTGAACAAGAAGTATTTTCAGTTTCACAAAATGATTTTACTTTTCAAAATACTATAAATGCTCTAAGCGGCAATATTAAGAATTAGCCTCTGATTACTTGGGAGTTTATTCCCTTGTATAACCTATCAAAAAATCCTTTCAGATTTTGACAAAAATTGCCGATTGAAAAGCATGTAAACAGAGCTCACAAAACAACTTTTCGATATCGTTAGTTAAAATAGAATTGTTTTAGTTCTTCAATGTCTTTCTCTTAATATATGTCAAAGCGTTTGGTAGGATTGAACAGAAAAACAACTTGAAAAAAGATCAATAACCTTTTTTTATTGACCACAGAATCGGGCCGAAAAGTCGAAAACCTTTTTAGATAAATGATTAAGAACTGTAGAATTAGTAATTAACAAGGTGTTATTGTCGTGATAAACAAAAATGACAGATTAAGAAGTCAGAACAAGACTTTGTGGTTTATGCCTATGGTTTAATTGAGTTGCTTTTTTTGAAATACTTTATTTTCTAATCCTCGAAACATTTCCACATGCTATACGCTAACTACTCTTTCCAAATCAATTTTGAGCTCTTTGTTTTAAAACCTCGCGATCGCCTGAAACTAATTTGATATGAAAACAATTTCAATATACACATATTTGTCTCTTTGATGTGTTGATGAAAACAATGGCTGTTGTTGCAACGATAAGGTTTTCATTATTGGCGTTAAAAATTCAAAAACCTTTATCTCAATACCTGAAACCATTTTTAGTATTTTTTTTCCACGCGTTCGTTACTGGTCTCCATAAATGTAATTAGCAATTTGAAATGAACTTTCTGCTATTTCTGTTTAAAAATAATTTTTGAATCCTTTTTAAGAATCTTGTAGGTGAATTTCGTGTGTTTTATTGTACGAAGATTAAAGATAAGCATTTCTTTTTGTTACGATATTAATTATTCAAGTAATATTATGAATCTTTTGTTTTGAAGAGTTAAAGTTAATGTTTGTGGCATTTTTTTGTTGCGGGCTGCCGGATAATTAGTCCGTTTTCTAGTTTAAAAGCCTTTGTTTACGAAAATCATCAATACACCAGAAAACGTTCTTTTGTTTTCCGCGCTTAAGAATCACAAATAAACACTTCTCTTGGTCTGCTAATCGGAAAGTATAAAATTTTTTTGGGAAGTCATTGCAAGATCTAAGATTCATTTCACATGCTATTCGACAGTCACGGTTCAATTTGAATTCATTTGTCTTGGGTCGTAAACACATGTGTTAAGGATGTGGGCCGTTTCATCTTTTCCCACTTGTACAATAATCGATTGACCTGAAAAAAATGCAGATTCATCTGAACAGCCGTCAAAACATCATCTTTATAATTTTAAAGGAAGTCGGAATTGTAATTAACTTTCCCTTTGTACTGACAAATAATCTAACACCAGACTATACTATAACAAAACACATGTCTTCAATTAAGTACTCGGAAGTTTATAGTTGATCCCAAGTAAACACTCGAGAGATCGCTCTCTCCACTTTGAAATAGACATTTTTTGTAAAAATTCAAGAAAAATCACCGCTATGCGATAAGGAGTTAATCCAGCGATGAAAAGAGGCGGAGAGCTGGCATGTTAAAAATCGATTTCTGTTTTTTAAGTAATGACTTTTACAAAGCGCGGCCCGCGAAAGAGTTCTAATTACTCTAGCTTTGTCAGTAGTTCAGGATTTGTTGTTTTGATATATACACCAGCTGCCGCGCCACATGTTTCTTTCAAGACCAATTCGCTGCTCATTTCCCTGCCTCTAGGCGGTATTTCAGACCAAGTAATTCAGTTGACTGTTTTTCTCGTTCAAGCGTTAATCAATCGCTACCGGTTATAAACTGTTTAATCGCTTTACTATCTTGAACTTTGTTTTCTGGCTGTTCTTGTCTCAGAACTTTACACGAAAGTCCAGCTTTGATTCGAAGTACATCCCAAAGCATGTCAGTCTTGATGAATAATTGTACTTTTCAATATTTAAGTTGTTTTTTAGTTGGCAGAAGTCTTAAGCAAAAAACTGACAAACCATAACTGTCTAAAATATTAAGATAGTCCATGAACCGATTGGAGTAACTCCTACTTTTCGTATTTAGAAATATGAATAAGTTTTATTGTTCGCCTTTTAACTTTAGAGGCTCGCCAACGGGCCTTGAAAAGTTTTTTAATATTCCAGTTGACAAGGTTGAAATTAATGACGTACAAAATGAAAATGAAAATATAAATATATAGGAATGAAAAATGGAAGAGTAAAAATAAATGGCTTTTTTATCTGTACTTTTGAAGCAGCTAATACAAGCCCATCAAGTGAACATTCATTTTGTTTGTCTTGAAGAGCAGAAATAATTGGTGTTATTCATTTTAACTTTTGAACCAGTTGATGAAACCCTATAAAGTGACCATTCATTTTGTTTGTCTTGAAGAGTAGAAATAATTGGTGTTATTTATTTTAACTTTTGAACCAGTTGATGAAACCCTATAAAGTGACCATTCATTTTGTTTGTCTTGAAGAGTAGAAATGGTTGATGTTATTCATCTAACTTTTGAACCTGTTGATGAAACCCTATAAAGTGACCATTCATTTTGTTTGTTATGAAGAGTAGAAATGGTTGATGTTATTGATTCTAACTTTTGAACCAGCTGATGAAACCTTTTAAAGTTATTTTTCATTTTGTTTGTCTTGAAGAGTGGAAGTGATTGGTGTTACTCATTCATTATATGAATTGCTATAATTTGTGAACAAAACTTATACTGGAATGTGTTATAAACGGTTTGATGACTGCTGTCCTTTCTTTTCAGATTTCGTTTCAACAAAAACCAGATTTGGATTTGTTGAAGTTTTTCATCACTTTTTTCGGGTAAGATATATTTACTTTGAATTATCACGCCATCATGGCCAACTAGTTGATAAGTGGTCTCATACTTAAATACTTTTATCATCAAATACAGCTTGAGTTGAAGCCGAGTGCAGTATTTGCAATTTCAGTGTCAGTGAAAGTGGTGGATATTCACTTCTCAAACTCAATGATTCATCAAGTTAAAACAAAAGAAATCATGACCGTGACCATGATTTGGAAATGTGATTTTAATTAGCATATATTTTTACGATTAGTTCTTCGTTTACTCCTTAATTTTAGTTTCGATTGAGAAGATATATCAAACACTTTAGACAGTGTTTCATTACATTTCCAAACACGTCTAATTTCGTCAAAGATACTCCGCTGCGCGTCGTATTTTCAACTCTCTTCTCAGTGTTTGGAAATGTGATGAAACACTGTTTCTCGTGTTTGATATATTACTTCCACTTTGGTGAATAATTGTTAAATAGAACCGGACTCTTACTACTAAGTTCTGCTTGATAACTGATGCCAGGCTTAACTAACGTTTGAGGTCACTTTATGATCTTCGCTGCTAACTATTGGCCCTTGTGTTTCAGGTGTTTTTTCTCGTTGCTTTTCGTGGCCACTGTCGCTTGGAAGATCAAACTACGCTACGTGGCCTATGTGATGTCAAGGGTAAGAAACTCAAACACAAACTACTGACCAAATCTCAGGATTTTCAATGCTTTTACCTGTCTCCCATCATTACTCACAATGCATTTATACTTATGGATTATTTAATTGTTTGAGACAGAATAGACCATTTCACAGTTCCTGAAAGGTAACCAAGCTTCTACATGAAACTGAGGCTTAGGGTGACCTGACACAGTTAGAGAAGTGGAAATAATTGGCATTTCTTTCTTATCAATGATAATTTTTTCCACTTCTCTAACTGTGTCAGGTCACCCTAAGCCTCATTTTCATGTAGCAGCTTGAATGGTTATCTTTCAGGAACTGTGAAATGGTCTATTGTACAACATGTAAGTTAAGCTCATTGCTTACTAATCACATGATGCTCGCTACTCCTGAAATTCCTCCAGAAAACTCCTGGAATTCCTGGAAAACTCCTGGAATTTTGAAATTTATTTTCAGGGCCCTGGAAAACTTCTGGAAAACAGTTAATTTCCCAGTTCTCCTCCCTAAACAAACAAAAACCAGCGGGAGAATTTGTGTTATGATTAATAAGTACTTTTTGTATTTTTATGTAGACTGCATGGATTTCAGTTGGTGCTACTGTTAGTAGCAGAAGTTGTTTGATATAGTTTTGTTTTTGTTAAGAGAGAATTTGGAGTTGGGTCCTGAAAAAAAAAATCTTTACCCTGGAGTGCTCCTGGAAAACTCCAGCTGGAATTTTGTCATCATCAATCAGAAAGAACCATGTAATCAACGAGCTAGGTTGAAAGGATTGATCGTTAAAACAGCTAGGGAAAGAAAATATTTAATGTTTGGAGCAATTATCAAACTTTTCAATCTAAAGTTGATTATAAACTAGTGCACATACTAGTTTTACAATATGTATTTTAATGTCCAGAGTGAGATAGTACAGGCATGTGTTCAGGAGGGATGGTGGGTATATTTTGAGAAAAGTGTTGGAGGAGTTTTTGAAGTGAAGAGGAAGCAAGGATGACCAAAGAAGACGCAGAAGACAGAAGTGGAGAGAGAGAGAGATAGAGAGAGAGCAATAGTGTTGGTTTGGAGAGGGAGGATGCCATGAATCAAGTGAGATGGAAAGTGGGAGTTGGAGAGATTGCTGTGAAAGTGGGGTAAATCTGGTCACCCCTGTTTATGGGGATAAACCCAGATCAAAATTGGATAGATGATGATTGATTTGTCGTCATGGAGCCACTGTATGTGCTGTTTGATTCAGTTTTAGGGTCTTTCAGTCCTGACAATTTTTTATTGATTTAATTGTGACCCTGCACAGGATATTACTTTACCTGTGTTATCTTTTATTGTAACAGTTTTCTTTAATTTTATTATGAAAGTAATTATTATAGAATGCAATAAAATTAAATAATATTTATTTATTATTTTAATAATCTTAAATTTCAGGTGATAACAGGTTTGAGGTTGAGTTACGTAGCTCTAATAAATTGTTTTCAAAGAAGCCTATCATTCAGGTGAGGCAAAGTGCTTAAGTTGTTCTTAATTTAAACTATTTTTACACAAAAGCAAGAGCCCTCATGTAGCTAAAGCTAATCTAGATCCGCATCAGTTAATTGACGTACACTATAGCGATCAAGATTTATATTATTTTTTATTTAGCACTTAAAAGGAGGGAGGAGTTGATCTCATTAAGGGGTCAATCAAACTCCGCCTATTTTTAGTTTTTCTGATGTCAGGGCTCGAAATTGCGACCGATACGGTTGCATTTGCGACTAAATATTTCCTTTTGCGACTAAAACTTCAACAGTGGTCACAATTTTGCGGTTAACTGTTTTTAATTTTGCGACCAGTCACAAAAATGGGACCATAAAATTTTCTTAATTTCGAGCCCTGTGATGTATCCTTAGAGTAGATGGAAAGCATCTTAGGAAGATAATCTATTAATAGGTGCTTCCCTTGATGGCAAGATAATCAACCCTTCTGTAATAGCCATAAAACCTTCGGTTACTGTCAGTTCATATTCATTTAGAAAACTTTGTCATCACAAAGTTATATAATTATTATAATTATATGATTTATCAATTCAACCTGATACTCATTTTTGAGGCTGGATTTTGTATTTATTTATCAATTTGATAGTTAACATTTGATACACCTGACATTTGCGTGATAAATTGTTGTATTTCACAGCTGGCTGTTGTGGAAGAGTTGGAGCTACTCATAAGTCTTTCAGGTAATTACACAGTACTCGTAGCATGTAGATTCTCATCTGTGTGTGAGTCACATGTGATGCAATTACAAGTGATAAAAAAGCTTTATAAGTTTTTGGTCCTGGGTATGACTACATAAACTGCAACTGGTGCTAAGGCTCCTGATCGGGAGATCTGGAGTTGTGGGGAATGTGGAGCTACCCCTTAATTACCATTGCTCCCAGGTCCACTACCTGTTAGGGTCCCATCTATGAGTAAATAGTGCCACCTGTTGCCTTGCAGGTTCTGTCTTTGGTCAGACAAGGCTAGGTCCATAGCCGATAACTAAGTGGTTGGCGTCAGCAAGGGCATGCGGCTATAAAAATAATGCTCCAACAAAGCCCTCATGATGCACAAAAACATGGGCACCAACCAGCCCAAAGGCTGGGGTGGGCTGCACTTACTTACCACAAACAGAAATGTGTGCATAACACATGACTCTGGGCCGCGCAAGCACAGCTTGCATAATGATGGGAAGCCTTATAAGCAGCTTGGGGTAAGGTTTGGGACTTGGAATGTAGGGAGTATGAGCGTTAGAGGTACAGATGTGTGTGAGAAGTTAAGGAAGAGAGGGATAGATGTGTGTTGTCTGCAAGAAGTGAGGTTGAGAGGACAAGGAGAGCGGTTTGTGGGTGTGAAGGGTAGGAGATATAAGTTATGGTGGTCTGGGAATAGTGACAGGTGTGGGAGTTTAGGGTTTAGGGTTTAGGGTTAAGTCAACATGACAACCTATACTTGCAGCTACTTTTGATACTTCATGTACTCCCACCATGTTCGATGGCCACCAGCGAGAGAGGGCCCGAACCCCTGGATTTGATGGTGTGCTCGCATAATGGGGCAGTGCCCTGAAGGCCATGTGCTTCTGTACGTTGAAACGCCAGGGAGCTCAAGGAAAATGAGATCCTCCATTTCCAGCTTTCCATTCGCGTCCTGGCAAGGCTCTGAATCCCAAACCACTGTCGGAACTACCATGGCCTACTGTTTCGTGGGATCTCTGGATGCTGATACAGATCCTGATACACAAAGTTATAGAAGCCCGAAGTTGTTTCAGGTAGGCACTTACCGGAAAGACTCGGAAGTTGAGGGGAGAGTGCTGAAGATTAAATTTGGTACACATTACTATGGCCGTTTTGACTCTGCTGTCAGTTGTCAATAACTGGTCTTGCACCGAAAAGGCAGTAATTGGGACACGGACTTCGATAAAAGGAATCGGCTTACACTATCCTTCTTCTACTCACTGGAAACTCTGCCCGTGGAAGCATATTAGTGTTCGCATCACGATAACCAATATCAGCTAGAATTAAATGTAAATATAATATATACAAACATGTGTATAAATTTTTGTGCGTTTCCCTAAAACTCCAACGGACCAGCCCTGAGCTGCGTCAACCCGGCTGGCAGGTCCTTGTCCAGCATCTGGAACCTTGGAACCGCTTCACAATTGCGACGCAGAATCGAGAACCATAAAGGACTGCT
>JAOBAY020037687.1:0-14034 GCA_025331085.2 Zoanthus sociatus
AAGTTTCAGACTTGCCCAAAATTTTAAGGAAATGTATATATATGAGAACATTTACAATCGACTCCATGTTCGGCTAAGAATTACTGCTTCCTATATTAAAATATAACATTTAGAATGTACTCATCATACTGTGTATCTCTGGCTAAAATGTAGTCTCGTCTGGGTGCGAGTAAACCACTATTATAAAGAATATATGCATTTATTTCTTTAGTGAAAGTGGTTGGAGTTTTCTGGGTGGGCCACGAAAAATTTTGCAATAAATTGGTTGGGTCATGAAATGTTTTTGCTAGCTTTTGGGTGGGCTGCGAAATTTTTTTGAAAATTTGAACAATTCCCTCTGGCCTCCCCAAGCAGATACTTTCTGACCAGTCCCTAACAAACTTATTAATATTGATATTAAAATCAAATTTTTGCCTTTTTTGCCTTGGTTTGAAAAGTATACAATTGAATTTCTTAAAATTTATTGGTAGATTATTAGCTACAAACCAGTTATTTAGCTAACAGAGTTCTTCATTTACAGTTTCACAAGATAATCCATGTTTTTATGAGAGGAAAAGTACCTCTCATTAGTCATTAACTATGTTAAGAGTGTGCCCTTGAATGTTCCTTATTGCTAATTTACAGCTTCTTGCAAAGTATTAGTTTTAAAGTACATACAGAAAAGGCTAATATTCTTATAGCTTTTTCAAGATCTCGAGGACCATAACCAATTGGTGACTCTAACTTGAACTTTTTCAAACAGTTTCTTGTCTGTTGTTCGCTTAGTCGATTTTCGGATTAAATTGAGCTTTTTTACCTTGAGTTGCCAACGAGGGAGACATGGATCGTGGTGCTTGATGCACAAGTTGTGCAATGCAATGCAAGCCATGTTAACCGATGTAGCATTACACTTGCGTCACTCCATCTTTTTATATGTTATATGCCACCGTCCTTTCAACATACCATAAGCATGCTCGGAAACTATTCGTGCACATCTTAGTTTTATATTGAAGTACTTCTCTTTTTGATCCTTTGTTGTGTCTGGGTAAGCTTTCAATAGCCAAGAACGAGCAGGGAATGCACTGTCTCCCACGGTTGCAAATGGAGTTTCACCATATCCTGGTAAACTAAGAACTTTATTGGGAAGCACATTTCCAGCTTCTATTTCATAAAAAATTGCTGAGGACTGAAGAAGGGTGGAATCATGCATATATCCAGGTGCACCTACTCCAGCCCAAAGGAACCTTTCCCCAACCACTCCCATGTTTGTAATTGAATACCGTTTTTATAGCTATAGAAATTCTTTAAATTACAACTTATGTATACGTGAAAGCCATCCCAAGCACCAACGCAGGGAAATGCATAATCTTCAAAAAAAGCTGTTAATTCAGATTCCCATTCCTTTTCTGTTGATGGCAAAGTTACATATTCATCATAGAAAACAGAGACTATTAGGCGAACTACCACATTGAAAATTTTGCAAGCAGTACATGGTGCAATCCCAAAAAGATCACCTGCTGTAATGTAGGGACACCCGAAGGCTAATCTATAAAGAGTTAGTCCTAGCTGACGTTCTGGTGAAAAAAGTTCTTTGAATTTAGTTGTTTCCTTTACAAGCAATTCTCTGATGGACGTCAATATATAATCAAACGTTTCACGATTTACCCTTAGTCTTTTCTTAAATTGATTGTTGGTCCAATTGCCATACCCATAATCCCACCATTGGCTGTTTCTTTCTTCTATCTGACCTTTGGGTTTCTAGTTGGCCTTCGGCCTCATCTTCGATGATTGACATTCTTAATTTTTTGTAACAAATGCTTCTTGACCTAAAGTGTTGCATTACAAACTCATCCGTTGCAGCTTTTCACTTTAATTTAGTTGAAGTAATTCTACAAAGAGCTATCTCATTAGATGCCATATTGAAAATCTGTAAACTCGCCTTAATCCTCTAATCAGTTATTCGGGACTTTTCACCTTTATTTGTTTTATGGTTTTCTGTCCTAAATTTATATTAGACGGAAATCCGTCAGACGAGTTTTCCGTCTCAGACGAAACTCCGTCTTCTAATATAAATTCGGCTATTGCGGGAGAATCTACATAATATATCTTGGCCATCAACAGATCAATATTTTTCACTATCAACAGTTTTGTGATGGACAAGTATCTGCTTTCATCTTAGTTAACTGTTATTTTAAAAAATTAAGTAACTGAGAAGCACTAAAAGAACGAGGAAAACAACACTCTGCTTTAAATTTACATCTTGTATAATATATTTTTTTCACAAGTTTTGCCAATAATTATAGCATATTGGTCAAAAAGCTCAATACTACATAAGCACTCTATGTAATTAGTAAACACATATGTGATCCTTGATTGGTTGTGCCCCCCTAGTTTTTCAAGGATTGCTACGGCCCTCCACATAATAATAACTTTACTAACAATAGCTATTGTTATATTTTCATTTATGTTAATTCAGTTTCGTTTTGTAAATTATCCACTTGTATAATCAGTCACTTGACAATGGCGTCATGAAAACACCGAAACGTCATGATAAAAATTCAGTAATTCGTTTTGTATATTTCGCTTATATATGTGTTCATATTTATAATCTAAAGAATGCACATGGCATGAAAAGTTCCAAAATGTACTAAACGTTAAAAAGTTTTATCGTCTATCGTCTACGAAAATTGCCATTCATTTTGTGGAACATGTGGTTTTGTAATTTGTAGGAGAAGCTCTGTAGTATTTCATTAGAATAATAGTGCGATTTTTGTGTATGGCTGCTAACTACTTTTCAATGTAGATAGTAACCATAAGGCCTGTAATCTGGGCAAGATTTACAAGGTTTGATTCCTGTCCATTAGCGGAGAGTTCTAATTAGGTAGTCTTGTTATCCCTTATTCCTTGTCTTGTTGAATTTGTTTTACTACTGCACGTGTTGACCGAAACAGTGATACCGATATTATCTGAAATATTGGTGAGAGTAATCTGCTCAATTTTTTTCTATTAGGCATGAAATTCCTCTCTGGTAAATAAGATCCAATGTGATGCCATGTCATTGCCCTTGGGTTCCAATTTACAGTTTGTGAGGCGTAAATGGTGAGTTTTTTTCAGGAGTTTCTTCTTTCATTGGTTAGTAGCATAAAAATTTGCAAGAAACCAAAAGTTATTTTTGTACCGAAGCTAGACCACAATGCATTGCATTCCGCAACTTCCAGTTGAACTCAGAAAAAGCCTATTATACTTAAAATGGATCTACCACACTCATCCACTACCGTTTCAACTTAGCTTCCCTTAATGACCCTCCTTTCAAAAACAAAAAGAAAAGAACACTGGTTTGTTTAAAAAAAATATTTAAAAATTTTACAGGTTCTAAATATGGAACAAATCTCAAAGAAGAAAAAATGGGCACGGTTTTCAGTTATTATGCTATGTATCCTGACAGACAACCAAGAGAGATGCTGATTGCAAAAATGCAATCTGCCCATATACACGAAGGTTAATGAGAAAGTAATTTTTAAAAGTAATTAATCTTTGAAAAAGAAGTGACAGTAAGTTTTGTTTTCTTTTTTAGTACACAGGATTCAACTAGCTTGCAGTTCTCCATTTCAAAGTGAATTGAAAAAGCAAAGCAGTCAAAAAAAAAAGAGAAACGTATTTCAAAAATATCAGAAGAACTGAAAAGAATTCAAAAGACGAAAAAGAGAACGTTACAGGGCGAAGAACATTCCACAATTAGTACAAACCAAAAATTTGAAAGAAAAAAGTGATCAGGCACTTTCAGCAAATAATATAACCATTCATTGAGAAGAGAAATGACAGGCAATAAAGAAAATAAAATTCTTCCATCAACTCCCGAAAAAAGAGAGGCAGTGGTTGCATCTCTTAGTAATTCCCCAACACCAAGACCAGTTCTTGAGGAAAGTGGACTTTTTCATTCAGCGGCCTTGCAACAGTAAATACATTTAGCCAGTGCTGTTTCAGAAGATGCTGCTATGTCAGTCTCACAAGCAGAAGGTTTAGGATCAGGGGACAAGACTACAGCAATGAATGTGGGGCTAGGCGTTCTATGTGGTGAAAAAGTAACTTCATCCATCCTCACAAGTTCAGCGCCAAAGAGACTCAATATCAACAGAAATGATTGGCGAAAGTTATATAGCATTGTGAGGCAGTTCTGACAAAGAACTCACACTGGTTGGATATTTAAAAAAAAATCAAGAAGTGATGCTGTCTCTGCGGAAACTAAGAAGTTGGTGTATGAATTTTGGGCAAGCCCTGGTGTTTCTCGACCTACTGGAAACAAAAAAGATATAGTTAGAAAGCTGGTGGCAGCTAAAACCTACCTTTCACATGAAAAGCACTTACTAGAGATAAGTCAGACAGAGGTCTATCTGGAGTGCAAGGAAAAATGTTGTAAAATCAAAATAGGTCAAAGAACATTTGAAAAATACAAGCCGTTTTTTGTGAGACTACCAACACAACAAAACAGGGTTTCTTGCTGCTGTAGGACACATGTTGAAGCTAGAATGCTCTTTAGCCAATGTATGTCTTTTCGTAAGACAATTGTCTACAAAAAAAGCAGATGAACATTTGGAAGGTAGTACTCAATAGCGTGTATTTAGCCACCTCACAGAATTGATTGAAGAAACTTTTTGCCCTAAGCAAGATGATTATTATGACAAAAAATGTTTATATCGCGAATGTCCACGATGTGGAATTGATAAACTCAAAATCTTTTACAAAACCCTGATGAAAATGATGCAACTAACAGTGCACCTCTAATCAGGTGGGAATTTTTGAGTATGTTGCTCGTGGCAAGGATAGCAGTGGAAACGATAAAAATAGGCTACAGATTGTGCAAAAGGAAACAACACCTGGTGAGATGTTTCAATATTTTGAACAATTACTTGTGGGTTTTCCAGCACATCAGTAGAGCTTCATAGCAACATGAACAGTTTAAGCAGTTAATGACTAAGCTTCCTTTATACCGTGCTTGCTGTACTCATGCCTATAGTAACAACTACTCTTGCAGATATCAACAACCATAGTCACTCTATTTTGCCCAAAATCAAGTGACAATACGTGTTACTATACTCTTCAGACATGCATATGCAGAAAAAGATGGTGTTCAAAGTACAGAAGAGGAACCAGTACTTGTAGTTGAGCATCGTTTTGTTATCTCATCCTATTTAAAGCACGATCACCATTCACTCCACAGATGAGACAAGCTACTTGCTGAATATCTGAAGGAATGTGGTCGCATAGATATTCTACATCAGTGGCTAGATGGATGTAGTGTTCAGTACAAATGCAGGCATTGTATGGCAGATGTTAGTTTCTCTAGAATAAATTTTGGTTTTCCTACAATCCGAAATTACATGGAGACTTTACATGCTAAAGGAACACAAGATGGTGCAGGGGCAACCATTATGCACATATGCGACTTGAACGTTATTCGAGAAGTCAGAATACAAAATGCAAAGGACTTAAATGAACACCTTAGGAATAATTACAAAATACCAGCAGCAGCATCACTCCAAAGTCGATCAGTCAGGAAAAGCAGCGGTATGCATTGCTGAGGGACTCAAATTCAGCCAAAGTGATTTTTTGGATCTTTACAAAAAGACTGAAAAGCAGCAGTATGCATTGCTGGTGGACTTGCTAAGTGTAAGGAAAACAATTGAAGAGTTAAAAAGACAATGGGTATACAGATTTTGAGACAGTCTAATTTTTTGACGAGGGTTGAGGAAAATGTAATGTAGAAAAGATATAAATAATTGCAAAACAGAAAATAAAAAAATCTTAGGGCTAGATTACTGTACATGGAAAGTTTTCAGCTCAGGTAATACTGAATTTTTCTTTCGATTACATAATGAAACTCAGTCTAGAATTGAAACTTTTTGCAGGAATTTCTCGAAATCACAACAACAAAATTGCGGCTAAAAAGCTTATACTTTTGAAGACAACTGCTTTTATTGTCTCACTTTGCACTGTTAATGGCATTTAATTTTTCATCTTTTGAGATTTTCGAAGCCCATCAAATCACAAAATACAAACAAACCCTGGATTTAGCAGCTCATACCATTCCTGTTCTAAACCAGTACAAGTATTGGCTTTTTGTAAAAGTAATATTCAAGCAGAATCATAATTGAATGAATTCTAGCCTTGAAAGTACATTGCTTTACCTAAATTCCATTATTTTTTCCTTTCCTTAGTTATTTTTTAACTAAAACTCCTCGCATTGCTCCTTGCCCCGTAGTATTTCCACTCACTGATTGACACCAAAGAAGACAAGTTGTTTGACTCGTGCATTTGGAGTCAGCAACCCAGTTCTCCAGCAAAGAACTGTTTGGTGGTTTTTGTTACACGTTGGTTTCAGAGCTAGAAACAATAGCAGAACTTAAAGTGCAAAACACTTCTGATTGCAACGAAATCCTTGTCTGGCTATCTGAACAAGGCACAAGAACCAAACTGGCTGGAAAGAGGTTTCACCTGTAAGCTTTCCTAATGAGAGATCCCCTGTACCATTTTACAAAGAATTTCCACCAAAAATGAACACAGACTAAATACCATTTTTCTTTGGAGTGAAACACCAGCAAAGCTCAAACGACAACATCTGGTACATAAAAGCCACTCTTGAAAAAAACAAAATCAGAAAACTTCTCAGCATGGCGGTATAGAATGCTGGAATTCCTCAGCAAACCGGAGCCAAAATATTTACCTATTCAGTTCCAAAATCAGCATCTCAAGACCAATGGAAGAAAACAACCTTGAAAACTTTGTCACTCAGAACAGTGGGCAAAAAAAAACAGAGGTTGCAGTTTTTTAAGTCTGCTAAGAAAAACAACAAAAGAATATGTCATTGATCCTGAGCGGAGTTCTAATAAATATTCAGACCACAAGCACCTGTTTGAATAACATGATCAACCCCACTACATCCATTAACTCACCGCCACTGGAAATCTGTCCATCAACTGTGAATCAAGCCATTGTTGGGGCTAGAACTTGTGCCAACAAATAATCTAACCACTCCCCATTTTTCCTCGTATCAAAAGTGTTAAAGAATGCAGTTTTCAAATCGTTAATGATGTGATGTGAATTTTCACATCCTTTGTAAATGGCATCACATTTATTAAAAGTGACAAAGAAGATTAAATGGATTGCCTCTAAACTGTCACTGAACGTTCACTGAACTTATTAAGCTATTTTGAATACTGTAGATTTAGGCATTACCTTTCACCTTGCTGCTATTGTTTTGCCAGATTTTGATTGAAAGAAACAGCAGCAAAGAAAAAACTTTACTTTAATTTTTAAAAATTTAAACTAAAACTTTCATCTTTATGCTATACATCGTTAAATTTTTTTATTTTTATTTCAGCTCATAGCATGGTTAATTATTGAATTATTGCATCAATTATCATAAAGCAGAAAAACATGCACTTGCAGCCAAAAATACACTCCCAAAATACCGTAAGTAAGGAAAGTTAATCACACTTTATTAACCTTCCTCTTTTTTGTATGGCTGTGAACAAACAGCACACTAGAAAATTTACAAAATTCATGTGACTGCTTCTGTGTATTTTCCTAGAATTTAATGTTTCGAAGTTGGCCATAGATGACTGGATTTTCATAGCTTATAAAGTGACTGCGAGCAGCAGCAGTTAATTTGTTTGTCAAGTGATGTCCATTACAATAAAGGGAGATGCAAATAACAAGTTCCTTCTTGAGAAAAATTAAACGTTTTACTAGCCTCCAATCCCTGATATAGAGTGTTGTACGAAAGTACATATTTCCTCCTCCAGTGGAAATAAATAGAATTGGATAAGATTTTAGGGTGTTTTGATGTTTAATCTAACCTAAGTAAACAAGTTATGCCAAGGTAACAAACGAAAACTAATTATTTCGTGATCCAAATTGCAATTTGGCGAGGTATTACAAAATTTTCATGAAACAGGCGATGAAGAAATTATAATAAAGAGCCAATGAAAAAAATAATGTAAATAGTTTGCATTGTGTCTACTTTGCAAGATGACACTATGTGCCATCAGCAATGTAAATACCATACAACTGTTAAAACAAAAGTTAAGTATAAATGAAAACCACACGAGAGAAAGACTTACAAAAATAAGAAAAGTTGAAAGGTCCTGTTAGAGCTTATGAACAGAGGTATATCAATACCCCGAGAAATTAACGGTTAACTTGCAGTGAAACAGAAAAATTTCCAGAAAAATTGCCAGAACCTGAGCAAGTTATTGAGTTACCTTCTACTAATGGTATAGTAGGTGGTGTCAAGGATATATAACCAACACGGAGGCCTCCACATCTTCTAGGAAAAAAACATACCCAGTCAGTCCTCATAATTCTTGGACCAATGTCAAGGTTGCAATATCAGGGTTTCAGTTAGTTTTTTAGGGGTATGGCAGCTATGAAAACTGTCATTATAAAGCCCCAGTGAATTTCACTTGGTAAACACATGTTCCCCAGAAATGCATTCAGAGGTTTATTTTCTTAAAAGACTGAACACTTTTAATACGGCAGTGTTTCTGTAACAACACTCTTTAATAATGGAAATGATGAACAATTAGCAGCAGATAATTTATCAAGAAACTTTGAATCCAAATTCATGTTTAGATTTTACTCTTTGATATTTTATTTAAAAACTCTATTAAAAGTAAGAATCCTTACAATGTTTGTTTTGCTTTGCTATATTAATCTTTAATTCTTGGGGGAACTTTGGTGCTGACAACATAATGTTATGACTTTCTTTTGAAGTTGACTTCAACAAAATGACGAGCACATTTAGCGCTTTTTTTAATTCGCTCATTTGGCGTTCAAAATGCTTGTGTAATTCCGATTTTAACATATATTGTATATCAAACCTTCCAGCTTTAAATGGTGTATTTGTAGTTTTAATTTAATGTCATGTTTGAAGATTTGACACCAAATGCTTCTACAAAACATGCATTACAATGTCTGAGTTACGGGCCATTGGGCACCTTATTGCTGTATTGCGAAAAAACATCTTCTTACAAGCCAGCTGCACTCATTTTCTGTAAGCTGCTGGACTCAACGTAAAATTAATGAATTTCCTAACTTCACTCACCTTCAACAGACAGCTTGCTATTCACATGGCAAAACGGTTTAATCTTAAGGTTTTTTGCTTTCTTTCAGTACCTTTTGAAAAGAATTTCCACCTAATACTCTTGTTTTTTCCATCAAATTTTCGAAACTTTTCCATTAAATTCCAACATTTAATGACAATTGCTTCTCCAAAACATGCATTACAATGCCTGAGTTACGGGCCCATTGAGCACCTTAATGCTGTATTGTGGGCAACATTTTTTTACAAGCCCACTGCACTTTTCTTCTATAAGCTGCTGGACTCAAAATAAAATTGATAAATTTTTTGCCTTCACTCATCTTCAACAGACAGCTTGCTATTCACTTAGCAAAACGGTTTAATCTCAAGGCTTTTGCTTTCTACCAGTACCTTTTGATAAAAATTTTCACCTAATACTCTTTTTACTTCCATGATCAAATTTTCCATGGTTTTATCATACTTCCTTTGGTATTTACAGGGTTTTTAAGGTTTTCTCAACAGAATTACAACGCTGGAATTTTATCTTTGCTATTTTATATAACATTTTCATAGTTTTGACATACCCCCTTGTGGTATTTACAGATTTTCTTAACACAGTTACAAAGCAAAAATTATGAATTTTCTCTTTTTATCCTTGTTATTTCCATCAAATTTCCATGTACTTTGTTGCATAGACAGTAACGGAAAAAGAAGGCTCCTGATTGTAACCAAGGAGACAAGTCCCTGTAAAATGTCTAAATACTGTGAATGTCTTAGTTAAGTATTAGTTTACAAAATCAAAATAGTGAGAAGCACTAAAAGTACGAAGAAAACAACACTCTGCTTTAAATTTAAAGAACAGATGTCTGTTATTATTTACAAACGAGTTTCAGTTTGGATATTCAACTTCCTCATATTTTGTCCAAAAGACCCCTATGGTAACCTATTTTCGAAAATAGCATTAAAAGTTTCGAGTGATGAATGCCCTTTTAACAAAAATCAGAAAAGTTTCTATGTTATTTCTACTTTACTCCTAAGGCAAAGAAAATTGCCGACAGATGCCCTTATCATGTTCAAGAATTTTGGTCACGTTGTGGAGAAGATCAATAAAATTATTCTTGACGCAGAGTTAGACTGAGGGCCATTAAAAAGTGATTTAGGCAGGATAACAAATTATCTTGATGGATCCTTTTCGAAGGAAATTGATTCATTGGCATCGTCAAGCAAAGTTTCTTTTCTTCTTACTTTATCCCTGAGGTCTTCACCAAATACAGCTAGCAACAGTTTAATCGAGGGGACCTTGAAGAGCCCCCTTGACACAAGTGTTAAAAGAAGAAAAGTGGCACGGGAGTGCAGAAAAATAATTTCGGAGTTAAATAGGATATTGGAAAAATATTACGAGTCCCTTTCTTGTGCTTTGGGCATAGCTTTCTTTATGGAACAGATGAAGAGAGAGAAGAAACTTCAGAAACAGTTTCTAAAATCTAGTTGACGAGGCTCATGGAGCAAAAAAGGCAATCACAGAGCTCCTATTACCTGAAATGCATCAGAAACTTTAGGAGGGAATGCAAGTTCCAGATTCAGTTTTGTTACATTTTAAACTCCAGGAATGGTTACCCGACGCCAGTTGCCAAACCCTACTCAGCCTTAGCCAGCTTGGAAGAAGTGGGGTAAATTTAAATCTAAAAATTGGTTGATTTAAGTGAGAAACAAAAAACTTTAGCAGTATTTGTGAAGTGTTACTTTTGTAGCTTCATGGAAGATTTAGAAATAAGAAACTTCTGCGATAAGTTTGAAAAAAAAGTTAATCACATGATTTTATGTTCAAAAAAGAGGTTCAATTAAATTATGCTATAATTTTACTGTTTGATTTCATTGAAAATCGTGAGTTTTTCAAGAAAATTTATATTTGCAATTTTAAAAAGAAAAATAAAACAGAACAAAAAATGAAACAAAGGTGGTAAAACATCTGTTTTTAGAGTTGTCCACAAAACCATGGCCATTCAGACGATGAACACAGAATTTCAGTCATCAGGGTGTTGACCTTCCTCCAGTGTGGGCAATAAGGGAACAGTACCCGTTTGTCTATTCAACCAGTACTGATTCCATGGAGTTTAATATAAGGCTTGATGGACGCCCACTTTGACGTATATAATATTGTTTTCAAATCATTTGGTTTTTGGTCATTAAATTTTTTAAAATCTTTGTTATTTATATCAATTATTCATTGCAATATTACTGTGCTTTGTATATGATTTGATGTTACTTTTTCCCAATGTAAACTGTACGAATACACAGGTGAAATGCAAATGCGAACTGCTTCAGAAAGCCGTATGTGTGGAAAACTAGCTGAAAGAAGTCGTACTACATTTTTAGGTTTTCAGGGAGAAAACATTTTTAAGGAACTTGTCTTGATACCTGACAATTTTCCTACTGATTGGATGCATTGTCTGTGAGGGGATACTTAAGAGGCAGCTGTTTAGTAGATGGCTAGAAAGTGTTATAATGGAAAGAACTACAGGTTGATAAGATTTAAGGAAGAGCTAGGTGACTTATATTTGTCTATCAATGTTCCACATAGCTTTACTAGAACATCCTGCAGCTTTTCTGATAAAAAACACTGGAAAGCCTCAGAATTCTGCCTGTTTGCATTATTTGGTGGACTGCCATGCCTTAGATCTGCTGTTCTTTCAAATTTGTTTTCTGTAGATCATTTTTGTCATTTTCTTCTTTTGGTAACTGCGTTGCGATTTTTGCATCCTGTTCCTGTATTAAATGAAAATGTGACTACAGCCCAATTTTTGCTGGATAGCTTTGTCAGACTCTTATCAGTGCTATATAGTACAAAAGAGTGCACACCTACAACAGCCATGCACTTCTTCACTTTCCAAACCAAGTTTTAAATATTGCATCTTTATCATTTACCTCAGCATTTGTCTTTGAATCATTTATATCTCATTTATAAAACTTGTTCAGTGGAAAACGAGGTATTCCAAACCAAATTGTAGACAAGCTTGGTATTAGTCAAAATTACAAAAAGCATATTGCAGATAACTGTATGAGTACAGTAATTCTGATACTGAAGGATTTGCGGAGTACGTTTTAAGAGAAATCAAAACAAAAACAAGGAATACAGATTCTGGTATTATATTGCATGAACCAATACATTTTTTTATCAATATTCAAGGGTTCTTCAGGCCAATTTTGGTGGTACTCATGATCAGGTAACTAATACAGAGTACTCTGTTTCCTATAGAATGACTAAAGATAATGTAACTTTTTACAGTATTATGTGTCCAGGAAAAGGAAAATCATGCAGCTACATGGTCAAATACCACATGAATGCAAGGCATACTTATGGCTAAGTAGTATGCTATCTCCAGCTTTTGCATTGATAGAAAAATACATTGAAACTGGTGCTAATTTATGTCAAAACCTTGGAGAGCCTCAAGATGTAGTGTTAAAAGAAATAGTACAAAGCAAGTTAATTGGACAACATTTTGTTGAAGTTGAAACTGCATCAACTGTCAATAGCTAGGCTATGGTAGTCAAGTGCAAAAACATTAAAAACAGATGTTTGTTTGTTCAAAGTAATAATGGAAAGGGTTATTTAACTGTTTTGGACACACCATATGAGCATGACTAAGATACAGAACCTGTTACACATGAAATTTGGAAACATTTTAATTTATTCTAGCTATTTAAAAATTTCTATTGTTGAAAATTATTATTCAGAGCTTGGAGCCAATTGTTCCAAGTGGAATTAAGAGTCACTATAACACTTGATCATTATCGAAGAGCCTTAATTAGAATTAATTCATGTATACTGTAGGAGCTAGTGTAAATACTTACATTATTAGAATTTGGAGAACAATAAGTTTACTTATAAATTATAATTATCCCTTTTAATTAGTCTTAAATTTATATGATGGATATTTTAATTTTTACTAGCTATTTTAAACTTACAATATATTAATTGTAACAATTTAAAGACCATTGTTAGCTGAACAACCCCAACAGACTACAACCTAAATTATTTAAGATAAATAATTTTACCTTTAAAGTCTGTGAATTATGAGATTTATGTATATAATACATTAATTTTTAAGAATAATCGCACTAAGAATATAAAGAAGTTTCACTAGACAATTTTGACGTTGGAGATGGAAGCGATTTTGACGTACTGTAGGTAATAAACAGTGTTGTATAAGGCTACTCAATAGCTTTAAATATATAGCTTAAACACAAGTTTTTCTGTTTTTGAGAATGTATGTAAAAGTAAACATTTATCTACAATACTGACAGTTTTTCTTGGAATACTACATGTACAGTACATGACCCATTTAATTAATTTTAAATCTGACTTTTTTCACCACATAATATATACTTCATGTTTAGAATGAATAAACTTAAATATTGAAAAGTTAATGTACATAACCTGCATCAAGATTTCCTGCTACAATAAACTAAATAATGGTGATAGTTTGTTTATGCACATAAACAGATATACATGTATAACCAACCATTTTGTAACCCCGTCTTTTCCTGCACCTTCCATTCCTTATAAGTATTACATTCCCCTCTCTAAAGTAAATATTTAAGTTTTCCTTGACAATAAAATTTAATAACTATTTAAATTGGTTGCTGTACATCTGCTACTGTACATGTTTACTTGTTTTTGACAACAACAGCACTGTAAATTACATAAATCATATTAAATTATTTGGCTATTTCAATGTTAACAAAATATCTAAATATCATTCATTGTTTATGCATGCAGAAATATAAAACAAAAAGATCAGATTGCAGAAAACGTTTTACATGTGACAGGAAAGTAATATTAATAGTTTAATTATGAAAAAGGTCCCGGGGGGGGGGGGGCCCCCCCCCCGCCCCGCCCGGGCAAAAGACAACACCATATAGTGTGGTGGGGGTGTTATTATTTTTTGTGTTCGGTTTGGGTGGGTGGGGGGAGA
>JAOBAY020037752.1:0-14033 GCA_025331085.2 Zoanthus sociatus
GAAACACAAGCAACTCAGTATACAAGGATGTGGGAGATCTTTGCCTTTGCCAAAAGAGAGCTTCTTGGAGTTGTTTTTAGACATTAAATAACTGTTTGTATTTCTGAGTTCCAAAGTAATCTTTCTATGGCACATTAAGTAGCCCAAGTAAACGCCTGTATAGGCATCTAGTTCATATTAAATGTCAGTTTAAATGACAGAATGATGCAAATATTCCATACAATTATCATGATATTATTGCCTATAGTTGGGAGGTACATGGGGTAACATGTAGTCTCTGGAAGCGGCAATGGATGAGCTCTGTACTGGATCAATACTGTCATCTGTTAACAGAGAAGACATCATGTCCCACTCTAATCTCCATGACGTGCCTCCTGGATTTGAAAGGAGAGGGCATCTGTGGCTCCCTGGCACAGGTCCTCTACAACCACAAGTCATGAAGCAATGGGAAAAGAGGAAAAATGGAAGGTGGAAGATGGCAGATGGAAGTTTCAGTCTCCATTTTACAAGCAGGTAGCTTAGAACTTTTGTCAACCTGGAGAAGATGTCAATAAGCAGCATCCAGAACAATCAAGAAACCTTTTCTAGGGACAGCACTGCTTGCTCTACACAGAGATGCAGCTACAAAGAGAAAGCTTGTTTGCTCTACCTCAGTTGGATGGCTGCACCCTAGAAGTTGGAAACAAAGTTCTTTGAATTTCTTGTCTGCTGCTAGGATCAGGGTAAGCTAACGCATTACCTATCCAATGCAGTCTGCAAAAGAAGAAAGAAGAAAATCTGACTGTTCCAACCACTGGGAAGTCACCCAGGTTCCACTGCTGGAGACACTCTTAGTAGGGTTGTCGAAAGACTTGTCCAATCTAATGCCAATAAGAATTTTCCAGAAGGTCAATGTGACTTAAAAGTAAACAGGGACACAACAAACATGGTGTTCATCCTCTGACGATTCCACAAGTGCTAGGGCTCTACATAACATTTTGCAAAGGAAAAGACTGTGGCTGATCCTTTGGCACCTCATCTGATCTCGGAAATCCCAAGACATCCAATTGGATGAAGACCAATTTAGTAGTGCAATTACTTATGCAATTATGCATAAGTATATATTGTATAGACTATGATTCCAAATTGATTTTTAGGTTATCTTTTTCCCAGTTGAAAAGGAAATGAGAAGAAGAAAAGTTGTTTCTAATATCACTGCTTAGACCTGAAGTTTATATTTTCATCATTCATAAAACCTACAACAAAAACAACACAGAATTGTCCATAAAAAATTTGATGTTTTGCAATGAATAAAACAAATTAATTTTGATTGGCAGCTCAATATGTGATGTCAGCAGTTGTTTATGCTGTAGATTACGATATTAGGATGATTGAAACGAGAAAAAGTCATGGTTACTGTACAGTATTTGGCTGGTATTAAAGGAAAAAACTTAGATTGCCCAAAATATATCAAAATTTCAAAGCAAACTGCAAAATTGGATGATGATGTGATGCACCTGACTGGCTGCATGCACTGAAGTCTAGCTTTTTGAATTTTTGAATTTTTTAATCTTTACCCTTCATATTTGGCTTACAGCCTTTATTAACACATAGCTTTCATCTTTATTCATGCCAAAATGGTTCTGAGGTATTCAAGCTCTATTTTGAAAGCCCTTTACTCCAGGAAGCAAGTGCTCAACTTCCATCTCTGGCGACACTTGGCTGATCTCAGTCTTTTAAGATCTAAACCGACACGTAGAGGCTGCCGAGACGGTATTAGGAAAGCAAGAAAAATTCCATTTAATACAGGAAGATTTGAAGTTCCATCTCTTCTTTCATATGTACAACAAGGTTTGCAGATTATTTTGGCTATTGCTTCTCCTGGTTGCTCGTTTTTTCAAGAAACTTCAAATTTGCATACATTTTCTTCTGGCCTATTAAATATTCAAATTGACACCTGCAGCTACATAGATCGTTACGCACCAATAATTACACCGGGAAACAATTGGGCTATGCCAGAAAACAATACTCTGATCGTTGATAATTTGATTCTGCAAGTTCCTGTCAAGCCATCGCAGTTTCCTCATTTCCAGCATCATCAGTGTAAGACTAATCTTATATATATTAACTGTGACTCGGATGCTCCAGCCGCTCCAAGGCTGCAATCTACAGACCATCACCAGAAAAAGAAAATCAAAATTGCTCATTTGAATATTCGATCGTTAAAAAACAGAGATCATCTACTTCAGTTAAGAATGTTGGTACGAGATAATGATTTCAATATCTTTTTAGTTTCAGAAACTTGGTTAAAGTCGACAGTAACAAATGTGAAAGTTGATATTCCGGGGTATAAATGATCAAGACAGGATAGGCCAAAGAACTTAGCTGGTGGAGGAGTGTGCATACATTTACACAAAGGCAATGCTGAAAGATCTGAGCTCAGTTTCTGCCACCGGTTTTCACCAGTTATGGCTACAGATCCAACATAAGCACATGAAGTCCATCCTACTGTGTACTACTTAGATTGTCCAACAGCACGTTTGATTGACGATTTTAGCGACAATTACACAAAAGCTTTATCCTTGGGCAAACATGTGTTCATTTTAGGAGATCTTAACTGTAACTTACTTAAGAACTATCCTGAGGGAAATGACTTAAAAGACCTGTGTGCGACCTAAATCTCATTACATAACCAACTAGAGTTACGGAACACTCTTCGTCATTCTAGCCTCCAATACTGCTTTGGTGACTGACACTAAGGTAATGGAAACCCATATAAGTGACCACTTTTTAACCTACAGTGTTCTTAACCTTTAAGTCTTCAAAAGCTCCGCCTAACCATGCTAATATCAGAATCTTAAAGAACTATAATGCTGAGAGTTTCCTATTAGATCTACAGGCACTACAGGCTTTATGGACAGAGAACTATCTGATAGCAGATGCCAGTGAAAAGTTGAACTTCATCAACCAGGTATTTTTAAATATTCTGGATGAGCATGCTCCAATCAAAATGATTTAAACTCAAACACCGCCAGTGTGCATTTTTGGATGATTAATGCAAAAGATCTGACGATTGAAAGAAACCGTCTACTGAGGATAGCTCATGAGACAAAGTCACCATGTGACTGGGAATTGTACCGAGCAACACTGCCATATTTATGCTCTCAATATCCTAACCTACATCATAAACAACTGCTCTTAAGCTCATTTGCGACCACAATATCTAACCTTTTCTTGAGAGTTTTCTTCTTTTCTATATTAAATTTCTCAATGTTATTCGACTTAATTTTTAAAAAAACTTCAGAGTAACTCTACTACACAAATAGATTCAACAAAAAATAGGTTAGTTTTAGTGTTCAGTTTTCCTTTAAATCCAAAATTCTTAGCAAGAATCAAACACTGAAGAAAACGATCCAAGAACTGGATGCAACGAGTCAGGCAACTTAAAAAGGAATCTAACAATGTGAGGTAATATACTTGCAGAAATTGCTTTGAAATTCCTGGTGTACCTGTTCACAAAGATGAGAACTCACTTACATAGCATACTAGTAAAACATACTGGACACCAGATGGGTCTCTACATGTACTTATGTGCGTGTCTGATAAAATGCATTATGACTACTTGTTTATGTAACATAAACAACTTTTCCAGATTCGAATGTTAACAGTCTTTTAAGATAGAAATTAAAATGAAATAATAAATTAAACAAACAAACCTCACAGTTTTATTTTCAAATAAACATGTTTTGTGACTTCCATTTATTCAGTTTGCAAACATTTTCTCAATGATGAGATTTCTTACATTTGTATCATGACAAAAGCACCTGTTTGAATGCAGTTGTTTGACTCGAGAGACAAAAAGAAGCATCTTGGATAAAGTTAATACCACTTCCCAAGCACTACCAAAGTGCAAGCTAGGGTGGGCAACCATCTACACTGTCATGTGTGCTGAACTTTTAACTACCGTTTATGACATAGATAAAGCTCAGAAAGGTTAGAACATTTGTTTTAAGAAGTCCATCAACTCCTTTCATTTTGACTGTCAGCAGTGGCCCAAATTGGCAGCTGACTATATGGTACCTGGTGCAGAACAGTCTACAAAGCTGTCTCACAGTTTGAAAACAACTTGAAAGACCTGCTCAAACTCAAATCCAGATTTTGACATTTATATGCCAGCACTGCATGAAGACCTGCATACCTTGAATCAGCCTTGTTAGCCATGAACAAGCCTGCTGTCACCATGTAAATAACCTTCCTGATCTTTGTTCATGATGCAAAGCTACGGCAGTTAAGATGCTCATCAATGTGTAAATCTACTCCATAGTAAGGTATATTCATAAACCTTGAATTTTCAACAAGGGTTTTAACACATGGTTTGAAACCCTAAATGAGAGAAATAAAAATCTCAAGCACTGGCACTGGTGAAAGGGAAGTAAACTTTCAGGATGGGAATTTTCTATTTGCATGTTACCGCATAAATCATACTAAGTGTGAGTTCAAGACAATTTTTTTTAATTCCTTTTCACTTCAACATAATAAAACTACCTAACAATAAAAATAATTATCTTTACCTTTAGCAGCTTTATCATGGTTTCAAACAAATTTGTGCTGACAATTTTATGTAGCCAGGATGGCTGAAGAAAAAAAAGAAAACAATTATTAAATTATTGTAAATTGAATATGGAATATGAAAATGAGGCAGAATGCCAAAAATATTTTAGCTCTAGTGTTATTGCCCTAATGAACTCTTATTTCTTAACTTTTACTGACTCAAATAGAAGCAAAATACTCCAGGATAACACAATCTCTTACAAATCGTTTTTAAATTGCCTTACTTCGCTTCAAGCGATTTAACCATGAATATCAGTAACACCCACATATGTTTTAAGTTTTGCTAGTACATACCACAGTTTTGATCAAAAGAGCATTCCTTTGATGAGGAATATCAAACTACTCCAACTGTTCTGCTACTTTTAATACAGAGTAACTACAAATTATTTGTAGCGATGATATTCACCCTCAACCTGGACCTGAGACTTGTATAAAATGTTTGACCTGTTTATAAACCATCACTCAAAATCACTGAAGCACAACATGCACTAAATGACTACATGCAAATCACAATTTCACAACAAATGCAGTGGGCTGTCAGCTGCCACTAATAATAAAGTGAGACTCCACCCTGGAAATGTCAAGGATTGGAATTGCACAAATTGTGACTTATGATCAGTCGAAGAATGTTTAATATCTCTGGCTCTTTCTTCAAGTGGAAAACAAAAGTTAACAAGCATAGAAAATAATTATGCAAACCTCTACTGTTGTGATTTTGATTTGCAACTGTCTGATCAGAGAAAACAACTCTAGAAATATGCTAATTGCATGCATACATGCTTAAAACATCAATAGCATCAGGAAAAAATTCATTTCTTAAACAAAGATTGACAGTTTGTAGGACACTGTTTATTTCATAAAGTCTGTGAAAAAGTGGTGGTGGAATTCTACATAATCTTTTATAATTGTACAGTATCACACTTGAGTTGCTTAAATTTCTTGGTTTCTGCTCGAATGCCATTACTATGACACTTTGTTTACCTCAAAAGAAAAACGAGAAACAATTGGGTTATGCAGGGATTTCTTGAAGAAATGCAAATTTACAATATAAGAGGTGGCTTAATGTAGGAACACTAGTGTCTACCTTTCCAGGGATATACAGTACAGTCCCCTATTCTGCAGGAATTTAGAATTTGACAAAGATAGTGCATTTAAATCTGCATTACAAAACTCTGAAAGCAACATGACTCTTTCACCTGAAAGCATTTATAATGATTTAATATGGTGGGTTGACAACCTCCCTTCCTCATTTCAAGGCTGCAAATAACGGCCGGACAACAGACATATGTCAGGCAAAAATGGTTATTTGTCCGCCAAAATCAGACTGTGGTTGGACTTAAGACCAAGTACTGTACTTTAGCCTTAGAAGTTTTCGTATTTGTTCCAAATATTCCAGCTACTTAATTGAAGATAAATCTGAAACTATCATTCCTCAGTCCATTTTGATGGTACTACTAAATAACTGAAAAAAACAAAGTGAACAAAGACTCATATTCTTTGAGAACTACCATACATTTTTCTGTAGCAGTATTCTCATTGATTCTGATTTGAATTATGGTCAGACGACACCCTCTCTTTGACGGAGAGACTTCTGATCACACTGAATGAATATACATTAATTGCTTCCTATATTCATTTGATTTTAAGGCTTCTTAGCTGGCGACAGTTCTATATGCTATGTTTGAGGAATTAGAGACTGATCCAACATGTTTCAGTTGTTGTTTTATTGCTGTATGCACTTGTTGATGGCAAATTGACATAAAGGAACATACAACACAGAAAAGAATTGTTTTTAAGTACGTTGACCAGTGAGCTTCATGTAGTCTTCTTGGGTCTTTTATAAATACAACACATTTGTTGTTTTTGTGGAGATGTTCCAATTTTCAAATGAGAAGAAGCTTGGAATTGTACAGGTTAAATATTACTACCGTCTTATGAATAGTTCTTTTTACAATACTCAAGACATTTAAGTATATAGGAATTAAGAGTGTGGACACTGGGCAACAATATGTAGCAAGACATTCCTTTTCTGGCACCACAAATACTCTCTAAGTTCAGTTGTATCATAATATACATGATCAATACTTGGATTAAGTTTGGATAATTATTATAATTTATTACAAGGAAAATGAATTTTGACACATGTAAAATTTCATAATTGTAACTTATTACAGAAAAGACAAAGTAAGCACTTATGTACGGCTAGTTTTATGATTTGTCTGGTAATATCTGTTCTTGCAGTCTTGTCATTTAGGAAATAATAAGAACGCCCTCACCACGGATCCTTCTCATACAGGGACTTTGGTCTCCGCTTGAAACTAACAATCACATTAATGTTTTGGAGCTTTATGCATTTGAATTGGGAGTTAAAGCCCTTCTTGGATCCGTTAACAATCAACATATCAGCAGGGTTCAACCTTAACTTTTTTTTACCACTAGGCTTATGGCTAGTAAAATGGTAATAACCACTAGGCAAGAGCTCTTTGTGCTAGCCACAAAAAAATTTCAACATTACTATGTTTTCAAGCAATAACTCCACTACGAATAATGTTCTTCAAACTATATGTATGTACATTTAAACATAATTATTGAACCACATGTGAGAATATTTGAAGTAAAATTCAATCAATCAATCGATCATTTATTGGAATTAAATTACCATTTACAGATTGTAACACATAAAACAAATCTATAGAAACATATATTACAGTATACACAATAAATAATGATATTAAAGATAAATTATATTACATAAAATGTTAATAAATGCACATACAAAATACAAGGAGATAGATCTTATTTAGTGGGACTTGAGATCAACACCATTGTCATACAGTGTAGCAAATGGCATTCCTCCCAGGTATGACATGAAATGTGTTACTGTATCTGGAAATGGGAGGCAGAAAACAAAAAGAAGCTAAGGGCTTATACATTTGTACCACCTCAGATGAAGTACAGTAACAATAATTATATTTACTGTATTGAATCAAGTAATACATAACGAAACAGAGGCAATGCTCATTAATGCATGATTAGTCATTAGTGACTGAAAATTCGTCAGTAATTGTGCACAAGTAAATTCATTGTAAAGGGAAGCCAAGCTTGGATAGCAAGTATTTAAGTCTTATATAAATTGACTAGATACTGCTTTAGGTTTTTTCTGAAAGAATGTAACAATGATTTTGACTTGAGTTCAGAGGGGAGAGAGTTCCATAATGCTGGGCCAGCAGACACAATGGCAAATTTATGTATGTTGGTTCTGCTAAATTGAATTCTATAATCATTTGAGTTTCTAGTAGTATAATGGTGGTTTTCAAAATATTTACTGAACATGTCATGAAATGAATTTGGAATAGTTTTAGTTTCTACAGAAAGCATTAATAAAGCAACTTCGAAAGAATGAATTGTCTAATGTCAATAGATTGTAATTATAGTTTAGAGGAGCAGTATGAGCATCAAATGGTGATCTAGTGATTATGTGTACAATTAGTTTGTGTAAAACAGTCAGCCTTCTGAGGTTAGATTTATGGGTAGCACCCCATACAATATTGCCATAATACAAGTATGGGTAAACAATAGAATTGTATAATTGGAATAAAGATGATTGTGATAGGCAGAATTTTGCTTTGGAAATAATTCCTATAGTTTTGGATATTTTATTGGCAACAGTGCCAATATGCTCTTTCCATGAAAGATGTTCATCAATTATAGCCCCTAGGAATTTTATGCTTTGTTTGCATTCAATTGCCTCATTATTGATTTTTATATTAAAGTTAGGATGAACAATTCTTTTTTGCCTAACTCAAAAACTAATATATTTAGTTTTTTTAATTAACATTAATGGAAATTTATTGGCAGAAAGCCATTGAGAGACATGCTCAAGTTCATTGTTTAAAATGGTGATTAAGGTATCCTGGTTGTTGCAAGAATAAAAGATATTGGTGTCATCAGCAAATAATATAAATTTTAAGAGGTTAGAGGAATCAGATATATCATTAACATACAAAATAAGCAATAAAGGTCCAAGTATACTTCCTTGAGGAATTCCAAATTTAACAGTGTTCAGGTTAGATGACACATGATTATATTCAACATACTGTTTATGATTATCAAGATAACTTCTGATCCAGTTAAGGCATATGCCTCTAATCCCACAGTGTTCTAGCTTACTTAAAATAATTTTGATAAGACTAGAAATATACCAGCACAAGTCTCTTTGAGATCTGATGGACAAGTTGAATCATAGCTTGACTAGTAGAGAAATAATTATTGTCTGAAGCCATATTGGTGTTTATAAAATGTATTATGTTTGTTTTCAGAAAAACATAACACTTTTAAATTTTAATTCTATTTAGAATTTTATACTGTTGTAATTTTAATTAGAATTTTACCGTTGTAATTTTATACTTTTGAAAATGCCTATAAATAACCATGTAATTGCAATTTGTAGCTTCACTTAATTACAATGTTTGCATAAAGCCACTTTTGATTAAAGAATTTAATGATCTTAAACAATTTGTAAGAAATTTCATGAAGAGTTCTTAAATTACTTGCTTTCGAAATTAGTTTGAGATTTATGATATTTACCGTAATTCTTGTCACTTCGATCCAGTTTTCATTATCTATAAGAACGCCAAACTTGCTGGCACAAAATGTTTTGTTCCCGTTGTATTTTCAAAGTTTATGTTAGGAAGTGAAAGCGATTTTTTGTTACTGTATATAATTTAAGCATTTCTTGTATAAAAACACAAAGTTTGATAACAAAATTGTTCCGCAAAATTTACTTTTTAAAGATTTAAAGAAATCGTGACGGCTGCAATTCAATGTTTGAAGATTCGAGTTGAACTACAGTAGTGCATTTTATTTTTAGTAAAATGTTTGTGGTTACTAAAGATGCTCGCGATCATTGCTTGTAATCATTGATAATCGCGATTTTATCATGAGCAAAATGAGAGCAGATCACGAGCATGGTGCCAGCGAATCGCGAGCACAGGAGTGATCGTGATCGTGATCGCGATCTGCTCGCGATTTGATCGCGATAAATGTACACATGTTTCTGAGCGGGACTGTAAATTGTCAAAGGCAGAAGCAAAAACTGTAAGTCGTCTTCAGAAAAAGAACAAATTGATGTAGCAAAGAAAGAAAGCAAAACAGAACAGCTTATAGCATCACTTAAGTCACACCCATTAGGAAACTCTGTTGTCTTCACAAAAGAAGAATATTTTATGTTTCATTAAAATCAACCCCTTATATGCTTGAAGATCTCCATCGTTTCTGTGTGATTGAAAACTCGGTACTGCAAGTTGATACAACCTTTAAAATGGTGGATAACCTTTGGATTACAGACATGTCATTTGCAAATGAAGCTTTGGTAAATGACAAAGGTAAACATCCACAATTCCCAGGTTCAAGATTTTTTCACTTCCATAAGACACAGGAGTTCTACAGAAGGTTTGCAGGTGAACTTGTTACACAAAAGCCAGAACTTTCAAGCATCAAGAGAATCGGCACA
This sequence comes from Zoanthus sociatus, assembly GCA_025331085.2. Taxonomy (NCBI): domain Eukaryota; kingdom Metazoa; phylum Cnidaria; class Anthozoa; order Zoantharia; family Zoanthidae; genus Zoanthus; species Zoanthus sociatus. Next base: position 10,103 of record JAOBAY020037752.1, read on the forward strand.
GAATTGGACAAAGCTTTGTCCAACAGAGTGACTGACATATTTAAAGATGCTGATCAGCTTTGGTCCACATACCATATGCAACAAGGTGATCAAGTTGGAGACACTCAGCTGTAATCAGAAGTCGTAATCAAAAATTGCGGCAGAAGCTACACGTCAAAGCATTGTGAGCATTCATGCCATTATCTTCTGATACGTATAAAACGTGCACCCCAACCAACAAGAGATGAAGGACTGAACTCCCAGAACCACAGCTCTTCATTACACGAGCAGAAGTACAAGCAGCACCAGTTCTTAAATAACCATGCCGAACCACCTGCAAAGGTTACCCCATTAAGATTACAGAAACCCTCAGGACAAGCATCATGGCAGGTAGGGAACAACTGGTTAGTTGCTTACTTAAGTTCAAAATTTGCTGTGTACCATCTTCCAATAAACCCCCTTTGAATAGATGCCCCTCCCTCAGGAGCGAAAAGCGAAATAAACACCCCCTTCCATCAAACACTCCCACTTCCTCAAAAAAATATGAATGACATAAAACAAATGACACTAAACAGTGGGTTGTATACCAAATACGGCTTTTACGAAGGAGTGTGCTTTACCCCTCTTAACTGGAGGTCCTGAATTCACAAGTTCTTGGACTTTAAGTGGTTTCTCATGGAACTTTGTAGCCATTCCATAACTTATTGAAGTGTGTGTCAGGAAGTAAAAAGGGACAGCTGAAATAAACGCCTGCTTCAAATAAATGCCCTGCTTCAAATAAGCGCCCCTCTGATGACCTTATTTACTGTATTTTAAAAAATACTATATACACCAAATTTTTTTTTGATTAGGTTCAGCCAAAGAGCACTGATTCTAACAATGGGGGTGCAAGATTAGTGCAATTAATGTTGACATACTTGACCCAGACAGAGTTCCTCGAACAGTTACGATCTGGTACACCAAAATTTAGGATGTCCTCTAAGTGCATACAAAGGTGTGAGCAATGCAGAGTTTCTTTTGGGAGGAATGATGTTGTTTTGGTCAAGACTGTTGGTAACCGCAAGAGCACTGACAAAACTGGCAAAACAGTCAGATACCAAGGAAATGTATATCTGCATTATTTGACATCTTGCCTTGAGAATATGATCAAAATTTCAGTTTTAAAAATATTGAAGTGTCTGCTAGGACACTAGCTCTCCTACCCCCTAACACTAAAAAGATATTCTCAGACAAAGGTCTTAAAGTTGACTACTTTGCCATGAATGTTATACGATTATTGTATGTACTCACATATGTACACAAGCTATTATATTGTTTATTTCAATCCAGTTACTGTTTTACAGCCATATTTTATTGCAATTTGCATGAAAGTTATCAGATTTGAGATTTATTGACATTGAATTTGAAAAGATATATTACATAAAATATTGATACGTTTTATATTACACAGAGTATCAATATATTTTGTACTACATTATATTGAAATACTGTATCAGTACTGTATCAAGTTACTGTTTTTGCAAAGACTGTGTACAATATTATGGGTCCATATTTAGTTTATTCAGTTTTACTAGCACTCAATTATTGATAAAATGTTTGTTGATTTGTTTGGATCATTGACATAATATATACAGCATACAATTATTATTACATTGTTGAGATTGTTATACATTGCTTTGATGCACTGCATTTATTAAGCCTATACAACCTTGTTTGCCATATGGTTGTGGGGTTAATATATAGATTAGGCACTGCCTAAAAGTGGAGCTCCCTTGATGACATGTGGACCCTTCTTGGTTTGCAGACAACTTCACTAAAGTTTAAACTACACTAAGGCTGTTCTTTTGTCAAGATATCAATTTTACGTCATTAATGAAAAATTAATCCACCCTGTGGTGGATCACGACAGATGGGACCTACCCATCCCCCAGCTTCCCCCAAGTTTGAATTATTAAGGACGTTCAGACCAACTCTCAAAAGCCATATGCAATTCAATTTCTCCTTAACCCTTTGAGTATGGCTGGCACCATATGGCCCCTGTATTTAAATGAGCCTTGAGGACGATCGTTGCCATTTGGCACCTCAACCATAGTCTGCATACTTGATGAGCTATTGTTTATCACTTTGGCTAGAGGGGGGTCAATGTAATTACATTAGCTACCAGGTCTTTTCAAAGAAAGATTTGTTGATGTGGTCGCCATGTTTTCGTTTTAATCAAGTTTTATCTATGTATAGTTTTGATAGTTTTTGCGTGAATAAATTAAGAATGTGATGTAAAAATGGCATCCATTGTGGTTAATTTTAATCGCTATGATTCGGGAAGCTCGGATTAGTTTAGTTTTTCAGAAAACAAAGAATTGAGATTTTTTGGCTGTGAAGAAGTCGAGGAAGATGGAGAGTTGGAAGTTGATCCTGAGCGACTCATCGAAGAAAAATTTTTCAACATTTTTGGCAGCGAAACGGATAGTGATGACGAGGAAGAGTTTGAAGGTTTTGAAATTCCAATTCTTCAGTGGGTTTCTGTGAGTGAAACGGGTGGTTGTTCATTTGATTTTACCCCGGGTTCTGCAACCGGGCAACAGGTTCAGTTTAACTAGGAGGACATGTCGGAAAAGGAATTATTTGAACTTTTTTTTACGGAAGGACTCTTTTTGTTTCTTGTTGACATGACGAACATGTGCGCAGCAAAAAAACAAACCGACTGTACAAACAAGAAATCGAATTGGGTCAATACTGACACCAACAAAATGCATGTTTTTGTTGGACTTCTGATTGCAATGGGAACTGTAAAACAACCAAATTACAAATAATACTGGAATTTTACGGAGACAATTACGAGAACTGACAGTTTCAGTGAAATGTCAAGAAATCGTTTTTTAAATATTCTCAGTAACATACGAATTCATGATGTAACCAAACCTGGCCCAGACCGAAGCAATTTGCAAAGAAAAACATATAAGATTGTTAAACTTATAAACATGATTTGTAGTCGTTTTGAGTCAGTTTATGTCCCCGATTGGGAGCTTACAATCGATGAAATGATGGTAAAGTGCAAGGCAAGAATTAAAATCAAACAGCGGATGCCAGCAAAGCCCATCAAAACAGGACTGAAATTCCGGACCGTGTGCGAGGCGAAGACAGGCTATATAAATAAAACCCATTTGTACGCCGGAAAAGATGACAAAATTGATGATGTACATGGTATCCAGGGAAGAATTTCTGTTGACACAAAGACTGCGAGGGTGGTGAAATACATGGTTAATCACTTGAAACATCAAGGATATCATTTATATATGGATAATTTTTACACCAGCCCTGCTCCTTTTTATGAGCTCCATAAAGATTTTAGAATTCAGAGCTGTGGGACTGTTCGAACAAACAGTGTTGGTTACCCTGAAGAGTTAAAGTTTTTGAAACTAAATGACAAGGGAGAAAGGGGAACCAGTCGGACTCTGGTGTTGGGAAAGCTATTGGCAATGGCATGGAAAGACAAGAAAGTTGTTCATTTTCTTTCAACCATTCATCAGCCAGGGGGGACACTGTCTGTCGCAGCCGTAACAAAGATGGAAATCAGGTAGAGATAGCTTGCCCCAAACTTGCAAGTGATTATCAAAAATACATGGGAGGTGTTGACAGAGCAGACCAGCGATTCCAGACCTATACCTGCAGCCGCAAATCCTACAAGTGGCCACGCTGAATGTTTTTTCAGATAATCGAAATGAGCTGCAACAATGTCTTTATTTATCTTCACAAGATCAAGAACACAAATCTAATGTAATGTAATGTTTTGAAGAAGGAAGACGTGATGTCGGGCTCTCTTTAGTTTTTATCGTTTTTATCGCTTTTTATCGTTTTTAAACTTCTACATTTGATTGTAAAACACTATGTCTCGTAAAGGAAAACGAACTAATTGGACCGAGGACATGAATAGAGCTGTCTTAGAATGCAAAAG
>JAOBAY020037771.1:0-14031 GCA_025331085.2 Zoanthus sociatus
AGTTTAGCCCCAAAGCGAGAGAAAGACTGTTTATACAATTCTAATTTGGAGCTGTTAACATAAAGGTTTCCTGAAGCCGATGCTCTTGTTTTATAATAGTGACAGTTACTTATTTTTTGAAACATATCTGAAATTCCAGAAGGCACCATATTGTTATGGACGTCATGCATAAGATTTGATATAGTCTGATAATATAAGAAGTTTATGGGTAAAATATTGGCGTCAATGAAAAGCGGTATTGCATGATCGCGTCTATCCGAAAAATTTATTATCCGAAGAGCTCTTTTTTGTAGCAATAGAATTTTATTAAGATGCGTCTTTGCTGCTTGGCCCCAAGCAGCAAGTCCATATATAATATATGGATAGATAAGTGATTGATAAATTTTTAAAAGAATTTGCTGGGGTACAAAGTGGCGCAATTTCGCAAGCAAGCCAACCGTTTTGCTGATTTTTAAAGAAACAGTGTCAATATGATGCTTCCAGGTAAGGTTTTTATCAATCAAAATGCCGAGATATTTAATATATTCCTTGGATTCAAGAGTAGCATACTCATTTTTCTCGTTATCAAATAAACATATTTTAGGTTTATAATTAGCTTTTTTTTGTTTAGGATGAAAGATCACAAAGGAAGATTTACTAATATTAAGAGTTAACTTATTAGATGTCAACCAGTCGTACAATTTGTGCAATTCAGAATTGACTACTGTTTCGATAACTTTCAATCTTTTTTCGGCAAAAAGAATATTGGTGTCATCAGCGAAAAGATAGAATTTAAGTTTATTAGAGCACTGATGGATATCATTAACATAGAGCAAAAAAAGAAGAGGACCTAAAACAGAACCTTGAGGAACTCCAAAGCTGGGTGAGGCTTTATTTGATATGTGGTCAGCAATCTGAGTAGTTTGGGTGCGATCATTAAGATATGAAGAAAACCATTGATTGATTAATCCACGGAAACCGTAGAAGTTAAGCTTATCTAACAGAATTTTATGGTCAACGGTATCGAATGCTTTTTTAAGATCGATAAACACACCACAAGAATACAGACCTTGATTCATATTAGCCTGGATAGTATTAACAATGTCTAATATGGCGTGTTGGGTAGAATGTCCTTTGCGAAAGCCGTACTGGGAAGAGTAAATTAAACTGTGTTTCTCAATGTAATTCATCATTCTAGTATACATGAGCTTTTCAAATATTCTGTTAAAGTTTGATAATAGAGATATAGGTATATAATTATTTGCGTCCGTCTCATCACCAGATTTAAAAACAGGCACAATTTTGGACAATTTCAATTTTAGGGAAATCTTCCTAGGCTAACAGAAATATTAAAAACTTCCGAAAGAACAGGGGCTATGCTTTATTGGGGAGGAGTATAAACCGTGTTATTTATTATTAGGCAGAGATAATATTTCATTCTTTATATTCTTAACTCTCGACAGTTAAGTACTCTCTGATCTTAACAATGTTCCGTAAATGAAACAAGGCAGATTTACAAACTAAAATCACGTGCTTATTCAGGCACAAAGTTTGATCAAAAACTACTCCTATGTTCCTGAGATTATCAGATGGATGAACACAACAATCACCAACCAGGATGCTATCTAATGAAGAGCGCGGTCGGTACCTAGAGCTAATAACAAGTTTCAGTTTCAGTTTCAGTTTTATTATTTTTTTGCAACACAAATATATACATCTACAAAACAATTTATTAGTAATTACTCTTTAAGGAGGCAAAGGAAACCCACAAGAAACCAAGAGGCTTATACGGACGTGGGCTTCCTTTAAATAAAGATTGAATATATCAAAAGGACGAGCTATTTAACACTATAACATGAAATATGAATAAGATAAAAAGGCAAGCACACGGACAGGACAGGAACTAGCACCCCGGGGGGGACTCCCCTGAGAAGTGGGTAGGGGTGCTCGACGGAAGATTTTAAAAATGACCCTAAAAGGTGCGAATAAATTAACTCAAATCCTAATTTCTGACCCTAAAAGGTGCGACCACATTCAACTATTATTCTTTATTAAAAAGTAATAAATATACACTGAGATACATCAAATACTATGTTTTCGAATAATTTCCGAACTTTAGCAGAGTATTGTCATAGAGCCAGGCCTATTTATCATATGTCATTCAATCAATCATTAAATACTAAAACCATGATATCATGGCAAGAACAATAACAGTAACTTCTAATGACAAGGATGCATAGTGTCAATGTCTACTCAAGAGTTTTTTAACATTGTCTTTTTTTTCTTTTAACTTTTTCTTCTTACTTTTTGTTTTTGCACTTGGCGCTTGAACTTTTCATCAATAACTTTCGCAACTATTCTACTTATAATAGTAGTATATATATGTACAAATAAAATTCTATAAAACATCGTGGTAGATATAAATACATATATCAGCAAGATAAATATACACTTGATTAGTTGCATCGGATACTTTGTTTTTTGAAACTTGAAAATGTATTATCATATAGTTAGTTAGAACTATTGTTCGTATGAAAATCCATAAAAAATACTAAACAGTCTAAAACAAGTACGAGACCTGACGTCGTTGGCGGCCTCTTGAACTTGTCACCAAGTCGATTCGGCGACCATCATCTTCCATGTTTCTATCACTAGAAGCACGAACTGTGGAAGATGATGTACCTGATGCTGTCGGTCTTCTTTCGGCAAGTCTTACAAACTCTAAGACGGCATTAAGGGCCTGTTCACATAAGCGAAAATCGTCTGAATTATCATCAATTTCTAGTCTTACTTTACAGATGACTGACGTAGCCGGTAAAGTAGCAACTGAATGAGGATTGTATTGGAATACTCTTGGGTTCTGCTGGTCTGTTGTTGAGGAGTATTGAGTGATGATAAATTCTAAACTTGGTGGTTTCTCATCCAAGTCAACAGGGCGGACATATTCTACATATCCACGTTTTCCCTTCTTCCGCATTCTCTGTATGCGACCAATTACAAACTTGTTGGGGTTAGTGGAACAGTGAAAAGCACAGTCATCAAACAAACCAACATCGTTATTTGTATGTGCGTTAACGTTCTGTGTTCTTGACGCGACGGTGGCATCTTTCATTCGCTTTAATCGGTCAGTGGAGAATTCAGGATTACTTCTTAATTCCGCTACAACAGTACTTTTGTAACGCCGGCCAACTCCAGGAACATTAATAGTTGTTTTAGCCTTGCTTTGAGGTGTTTCTTCAGACTCTGCTTGTTCATATTGGACTAATAAAGGGTTTAAAACGTGGCGAACATCTCCATCCTCGCATGCAAATACACTAGAATCTTCATCATCAATCTCCTCTTCTTCAATGCCATCTTCTTGTAGTCGTTGCCTCATCTCTTCTTGTTCTTCTTCTGATATCATATCTTTCAGTGAAACACTGAAATCTATGTATTCTGTCGGCTTATAAAACCATCCATTGTTGTTGTCGTCGTCGTCGTCGTCATCATCATCATCACTGTCATCAGTATCATTATCCTTATCATCATCGTCGTCGTCATCGTTCTCATCATTCTCTCCTCCGTCGTTATCAGGACCCATCCCTAACTCTCTTGCAAGACTTTGTGCCATTTTTATCCCTTCCTTCCATGCTTCAATTACTTCCTTCCTTGTCGGGTACATTCTAAGATCTCTAGTTGGATTTCTTTCTTCTGGTGGGTATTGCTTGTCCCATATGAAGTCATTATTGTGCTTTCGTGTAGGAAAACGTATATCTTGATTGGAAACTCTAATTTCTTGGAGCCGATTCATATAGCCAAGGTTGTTGTACATGTCCAGAAATATATAGTTATGTCTGTTCAGGACAAAACTGCCGTTTTCGCTGAAATATCTCTCACAGCAATCGGTACCCGTTAAGTGCAGTGGACACTCTAAGTTTGGGTGTTCGTCCCTAAAGTAGGAAATTAGGATGACAGCAAAATGACAGGAAAGTAGTACGTCTTGAAAACATTCTCTGGTAAGAAAGTTATTTTTGAGAGTGTAACCATCAGTTATGATAATCCAATTTCTCCATAATTATACTGAAGAATATGACAACAAAAGCAGAGTATTTCACTCTTTCTCTTAGGGACGCATGGAGACTGAAGAAAATCTCAGTGTAATGCCATGCTACGTGAAGAAATGCCCATGTGCCATAAACAGAACGATCTTTGTTTACCCCGTTGCCATTAGAAATGTCCAGGAGACACTGTTGTACAGACTTAAACTTCAAACGCTGCACGACTTCCCATTTCTGACGATACTTACGATTAACATCGTCAGCGCGAAGTCCATGGACCATTGGTGGAAAGGATTGTATAATTAGTCGTAGATGATTCATGTGAGCTACATACCGTCCTAGCCGTAAGATTCGGGTTGGATGGTTCAGTGGGTTCAGGATTTTTTTATCGTTGTGAATACTGTCCTGGTCGTACAAGTCTTTAATGATCTTTCTTCCTTCGGGCGTGAAGACTACGGTTACGGACATTAAAAATCCTAAATCCAAGGGAACTGGACGGTACAAATTATTTTGCACTGAAGAAGTGGCTTGATTAAGCATAAGCTTTCTGCGACGTGAGTCTCCATCAGAGGCATGCCCCAATCCTAGACCAAGAACAGGATCCAGGAGCTGGGAGCATAAGGTGTCTAGTACTAGCCATTGATGAAGTACTTCATTATGTGTGAAACGATTACAATTGGGTTGAAGAAAAAGAACAGTCCTTGGTAGACGTTCATGAAGGGGATTGATCATTATAACTCGTGCATGGGTAGCCACTTGGGAGGTTTGAAAAGCATCTTGCAGGCAATCAAATGCGTTGTCGTCATCACCGACTTTGACAACAAAATGATTCTCGCAAACATGATCAACTCCTTTTTTTCCACAGAAACCCCAAACTTCATCTGTATCTGCTTTGTACTCCGGCCTTGGAATAATAGACGTTTCATCCTCTGCTTTTATATATGGGATCATTTCTTTAATTGACAAGGACTTCTTAGCTTTTACATAAAGATCTTTTATTGCTAAAATGTTCTCTTTATGTCCATTTAGTACAAAAGCAAAAACTTTATTTCTGCGCCATTCCATTGTGGTATGAACATGTGGCCCGTTCAAATTCAATGAAACAAAGTCACACAGTCTTGGTCCGCCTAAAGTTAGAAGCACCTCGTAAAAATCTTGTGTAGTTGCGTTATAGCGTTTTCCTTTACTTTTGCGTCGCAGGTTTTCAGAAAGTGTCTTAAGAAGGGTTAAAAGACCAGATTTTTCATTCAATTTCCCTTCTTTAAATGCCTTGGCAATATTATAGCCGATACCTTGCATCTCACCACTCCTTGCCCATTCTTTCACACTGTCCTTCGGAGAAGAAATAGCTACCTTCAAACGAGCTATTTTACTGCTTAAAAAAAAAAACACCTTACTCTTCAGGACCTCCAAGTGATTGTTTGCATTATGAAGGTCTTCAACTAGCTGACTGTGCAAACGATATTTGTAGTTGGTTTTAACTGTGTTTCTTTTTTCCGAGGCGTGGCGCTGGAGAAGGCATAAAAAGGAATTTATTTCAGGAATACGAGCACATGACTTTCACATGTTATGCTTAAAGTTCCCCGAAACAGTTACTCTCTTACAGTCTTTATGGCGAAAAGTTCCTTCAATGTCGCCTTTTTTAAAAAAACGCTCGGGATACCATAAAATTTCACCGGCATCTGTAGAAGGACTGCAAATACTGAGTAAAATTTTGGGATTGTAAGTGCGTTTGCCATAATTTACTGTTTCGCGATAGAACCCATAGCAAATGTCTGGTGGAGGTCAGTGAAGTATGGAGGTTTTTGAAGGACCCGCGGCAGTTGTAAATAGGGAGTCAAGGGTAGACTGTTTTTTACCCTTTGCTGCTTGAATGTGTTCCTTTGTCTGTACATGAGTGAGTACGTTTTTCTCAAAAGAACCATGTTTTGGATTCAGTTGGATGGTGCTTAAGCAATAAGAGCATCTTACTTTGTCATCTAGTAATTCAAAACAATTGGGTGCAGTTTTGTTCATCCGTGCTAGCTTTCGCGCATCACTAATTTCAATGTCAGCTACACTCTCGGACTGAATTACATTTCTACCTGACAGTAATATAACCTTTGTTTTGTGGGAAGCTGTTTCAAGGAAGTGCCTCTTTACGTGAAATAAGCTGCTCTTTGGTCTACTGGGCTGTATCAATATATCACATATACCGCAGTGAATTTTTATTTCGTCATTCGCAATTTGCGGTGTGAATTTGCATTGTGCTCCATAGACATTTTTATGCGCGGAAGAAAGATCATTGCACAATTTTTCATAGATTTCAAGCTGCTTTTTAATTTCTTCTTCTGCGTGATCATCAATCTACGAAATAATTCGATTTACAACTTTTAGATTTCTTTTTTAAAACATTTCGATATCAAAGTGAAATACATGCATACTTGCTTAGCCGGATTAATTAGTAAGTAAATGGAAATGTCTCGTTATAATTCTCCTTATAACGTTCTTTTTTTATTTGCAAGTCTTTAAAACACATTAAGTAGCTTGATTTGATAACACACTGTTTTTTAATGGGCAACTAATATCTACTATTATACAAACACACAAAACCCCGCACAAAACCCATGTCACAAGACGCATCGGCAATGAGAAACTTTTTCAAACGACCAAATCTATGATATTCATGCAACAATTGAGGAACAAAACCATGGCAAAATATTTACCTTTTGTTTTTTTGAACAATTTCCTAATGCAGCTTCCTGTTCTTCTATTTCGCATGCTTCAAATACTCGTTTGGTACTTGTTTTCGGATCCGACTTTGAAGCAATGTTAAGTGAGTTAGCTAGAAGCCTTTTTCTTGCACATCTTACTTCTTCAATAGACAGTACACGAGCTAAAAGTATTGGTTTAAGTGGTTGGTCGATGTCGTATATGCTCTCCAGGATATCTTTCTTTGCACTTTTGAAATCCGCTTCTTCAAGCAATCCTTCATCTAAAAGTGCTTTAAACTCTAGTAGCTTACTTTTAACTTGATCCATAGCTTTGATGACTGAGAACATTAATCGTAATAAAATAATGCAGCGTCAGCGCTCTCACAGTAAATCTGCTTCACATGACGAGATGTCAAGTAAATTGGTAATATGAGCACCAAATGAATCGTAAATTACTTGTTACATAATTTTTATAGCGTGTGTCACATCCGGCTACATTGAATGTATGTTTGCTTGACTAAAGCAACAGGGGCAGTGAACTTACACAAATCGAAGAACGTCAAATTAAAGCTTTCCTAGTTTCCACAATACCGGGCCACATCATGAACTCAACCAGGACATTGAATAACAATGCGTCTGGGGATCTTCAACAACAAAGTGAGACATGTACGCAGGAAAATGGGCCGCTGTGTGAGATACTGATTTGTGCAATTGTGAAGGGCTATCACGAGTGTCCTTTTGATGTTAACACTGGAGAAAATTCAATGTGAGCAAGAAGAGAGGAGAAAGAGGTAATGCGCTTCGAGTACACGCTGAAAGAGGGCAGCTGGGACATTTTCAAAAAGAACTAGTTCCAGTTCTGTGGCCTATTGTGAGAGCTATATCAGAATGGTAAGTATTTCATTCAGATAGGCACGTTATTTATCGCATGCAGTTTTGTTTCCTTATTGGTTCATTCATCTATTTATTCATCCATTCATTATTTCATTTATTTATTCATCTAGTTTATTTGTTTCATTCATATTATTTTTTTTTGCTGCACAGCACCGTTTCTGGGCCTCCATTTCCACATCTAAAAGGCCGTTATCGACGTGGAGGGGGATTGAATGTTCCAGTAGAGTTGCTTCTCAAGATACATGTCAGTCAACTGAGGCCGATTATAACATCTCTAACAAAGGATAACATCAAGTTCGTTGAGCTTTAGATAAACAATCTTTATATCGCTATAGTTAATAAAAACATTCGTAAATTGCAACGAGTTGAAAAGGTTTATCTTTTAAGAACATTTCCAAGAACAATTTCCGACTCTAAAAGGTGCGGAGGTGGTCGTGAGCCGTTCGTAGACCCTAAAAGATGCGCAGGATCCTAATTTCAGACCCTAAAAGTATCGTCGAGCACCCCTACCCACTTTTCAGGGGAGTCCCCCCTCCCCGGGATGACGCGACATTTTGTACACGGTATTCATCATTGCAGTCTATAATATATCTTGAGTGTTTGTAAAAAAAATCATAGATTAGTGAAGTTCGTTTGGTAAGGCAGATTTAGCAAACACAACGCGACGTGAAAACAAAACGTGAATGTGTGCATGCGTGCTAGCTGTTTCTGCTAACGTTCTGAGACGGTTTTCGTGTTGTGTTTACAACAGGACTTTAACGTTTCACCGATCTAAAACAAAATATGTTGCAATGTGCTTCACAAGAAACTCAAACTTCAAACGTGTGTCAAAGGCGGGAAAATTTCTGAACGTGCACCAAAAAGCCTTTTAAACTTGAGTGATAACTGTCGCGGGCGCAAAAGCTCAATAAAAATCATTTTGATTCATATATTCAGTGTATGGTTTGATTTTATTGAGGTCTCGGCCATTGTCAAGCCATGCATGGGTACGTACATGGGTTAAACCAAAAATCAAATTTTAAAATATATAACCGCACGTTTGTGTCGGTTAGTGACAGATAAACCGAAATCACGTGATCGATTTTGACCAAGTGCGCACGCGGAGTTTTTACAGTGAATGAAGGCTCCTTATTATGTGCTGTCTTCAGCTAAATAAAAAGGAATTTAGAATCCAAAGCCGGTTTCTCGCATCCCTGACTGTCTTTCTTTCAAGAGTCACAATTAGCGATTTTGGATCTTAAACATGGGTAGTTCTTAATGTTAAAATTTATTGATTACAAAAAGATTTACAATCTAAAACAAGGGTAGTTCTTATATTTAAATTTTATTGATTATAAAAGAGGTTAAAATTTTAAACATGGGTAGTTCTGAGTTAAAATATATTGATTATAAAAAGGGTTAAAATCTTAAACATAGGTAGTTCTTAGTTAAAATTTATCGATTATAAAACAATTTAAATCTTAAACATGTTTAGTTCTGAGTCAAAATTCATTAATTATAAAAAGGGTTAAAATCTTAAACATGGGTATTTTTCTATAGTCAAAATTTTATATTTATATTAATTAAAACAAGTTAAACTCTTAAACATGGGTAGTTCTTAATGTTAAAATTTATTGATTACAAAAAGAATTACAATCTCAAACATGGGTAGTTTTTATAGTTAAAATTTATTGATTATAAAACATTATTTAAAATCTTAAACATGATTAGTTCTTATAGTTAAAATTTATTGATTATAAAAAAATAGTTAAAAGCTTAAACATAGGTAGTTCTTAGTTAAAATTTATCAATTATAGAACAATTAAGTTAAAATCTTAAACATGGGTAGATCTTAGTTAAACTTTATTATTTATAAAAAGGGTCTTAAACATGGGTATAGCAATCTTAGTCAAAATTTATAAATTATAAAACGAGTTAAACTCTTAAACATATTTACTTCTTATAGTTAAAATTTATTAATGATAAAACATTAGTTAAAATTTATCGATTGTAAAACAAGTTAAAAACTTAACATGTGGGTAGTCTTAGTCAAAATTCATTAATTATAAAACAAATTAAAGTCTTAAATATGGATAGCTCTTTAGTTAAAATTTATTAATTATAAAATGGGTTAAAATCTTGAGCATGTGTAGTTTATGGTTAAAGTTTATTGATTATATAGAACAAGTTAAAATCTTAAGCATGGGCAGTTCTTAGTCAAAATTTATTAATTATAAAACAAGTTAAATCTTAAACATGTCTAGTTTTTAGTCAAAATTTATTGATTATAAAACAAGTTAAAATCTTAAAAATGGGTAGTTCTTATATTAGTTAAAATTTATCAATTATAAAACAAGTTAAGCTCTTAAACATGGGTATAGCTCTTAAAGTTAAACTTTATTGATTTTAAAGCCAATCATTCGCATATTCCAATCTCACGTAAGTTAACATGAGCAATGGTATTTTCATGAGTGACCTGATATCAAAACACTCTCTCAAAAATTTCAAAAAGATGCAGTCGACAATAGCATGTCGGTAAATTTACGGATGAAGTGTTATTGTTTTCTAAAAGAAAAAAATAAAAACTCGATAACATAAAGAATTTTTGTTTTTCAAATTGACAAAGTCTCCCCAAGGAATGAGTTTAGTATATTAGTTTCCCCAGTAAGATAAGATTCTTGAAAAGTATTTAACAGCGCGACCTGAGAAGAGATGTTTATCTACACAACTCATAAAATATATCGAAAACATACGATATTGATCAGTTTGCCCAATTTGTGATTAAAAAATGACAATCAGTCATAGTAACTTTTGGCTATTACCTTCACTCGACTACTTACGTGCATTACTCACGCACTTTCCAGGCAATATCCATGAAAACACTTACAGTTAGAATATCATTTGCGTCAGGGACTAACAATTGGTTCTTAAAACCATTCCCAGTGTTAGAAATAATGTTATTTACCGCAAAGTATAGAGAGTGTTCGTTCTTTAACAAAGCAACAGTCTTTGATATAGTTATGGTAATCATAGCTTCGTGTTCTGACTTTCAAATTTCTGAAGTCAAAACTTGTAAAAGATTTAGTGTCCCTTTTAGAAATATGGTATGAAGACACTAGAAAATGAAATACCAACAAGATGTTTTTCTCTCCCAGCATTCTATGTATCATTTGTGGTGACTCCACTGTGTTCCAACGCATCCGAGCTTGTTTCCTCGCTACTGTTTGCCGCCAAAAAGAAAAAGGAAAACGTTTCTATGACGTTCTCTCAGGTACGTTCACCATATCTTCCTTCCTTGTATGGAGCAGGAACGATTGATATTATTTTATATTATTCCAGTTGTATGGAGTAATTAGGAACGATTGATATTATTTTATATTATGCCAATTGTATGGAGTATGAACGATTGATATTATTTTATATTATTCCGGTTGTATGGAGCAGGAACGATTGCTATTATTCTATATTATTCCAGTTGTATGGAGCAGGAACGATTGATGTTATTCTATATTATTCCAGTTGTATGGAGCAGGAACGATTGATATTATTCTATATTATTCCAGTTGTATGGAGCAGGAACGATTGATATTATTCGATATTATTCCAGTTGTATGGAGCAGGAACAATTGATATTATTTTATATTATTCCAGTTGTATGGAGCAGGAACGATGAACAACACGCTGTGTCTTGGGATTTTTGCCGCTCTGGTTTACTTCAGAAAGTTGAAGTGGTATTACTCAGCCGAAGTTTTTGTCATCCTTTTCGTCCAGTGGCTTGTTGGCATCATCGCCTTCCGTCTGACCTATCGGGTGAGTTGCTAGATTTATTACTTTTACGAAGATTGATATAATCTTAGACCATGAGACCTCAAATTTTCAATATTTTTTCCTTTGAAAGCCTAACTTTTTTTAAATTTTATTAAAAATGAAATCACCTTCTCTAAAAATATAAAGCGACTCTATGTAAAGGCTAATCTCTACATAACAAAACGTTTTGTTACTAGCTATCTAGATATGCAAATTTAGTCGGTTTACACTCCTTATCAAATTCAGTTTTCGCTTGACAGTGGCGTAAGACACCGAAACGTCGTGAAATAAACACTGGTATTATTTTCACAACTCCATCTTATTTAGTATTATGATTTTTAAAACAACTACTTACAACGTTTTTAGCAGATTTTAGTAAGTATTTCCTAACGTTGTTAAAAACGGTAATAGGACCGAGTTTAGTCCAATCCCGTCTGTAATTATACGAGTGATTATAGAAAGCTTGAGCACCGGGCGTTCTTGCTGTCACGGAGGCCAACCGGAACTAAACTGTCAGCAGATGTCGCGTAACTGAAGACGTCATGCGGTCGTGGTGATCATCACGGAGGCCTACAAGCTACTTTTTGCCTCCGTGTTGGTCTGTCAGAACTGCAAACCTTTTTCATGGCTTCATGCACCGAACAAATTGTCAATAAATGTTTTTAAGTAAATAATTAACTAAAAATTACTTTAACACTGACTTTTGCTCCAGGTTCTTGCCGTACGCGTAAACAGTTTTACAATCATTTTGTTTACGATTGAACTCTAGTTAATTTTCGCGCCATTTTACCTTGCTTGCGTCCGTCGATGTAGCGCCAAAAACGCCTTTCTCGGATCCAGTCTACTCTCAATAAACTGTCCCATTACACTGTCCGATTACAATTTTGCAAATTAATTAGTGCAAAAGACAGCAGTTTATGCACCAATCACATCTGAGGAAATTGTGGTGATTGTGATTAATAACGATATGATTTGGCTTGTAGGTTTGGATGGCAGGACTAGTGGGCGCGCTATACGTCATCTCCATTGGTTTAGTGGCCTTGTTGGAAAGCAAGCTTGTCAACTGGAAATGATGCTCCGGATGAATTATAACTATTTGATATAGTTTTACAATTTCTCCTATAATCTTTCTTAAATTAAAAATTTGTCAGTTGAATAGTACAATCCAAAGCTAATATCGGTAAAAGTAAAAACAGTAAAAAGTGAAAGTAAACATTTTACCGGCTTGTATGGAGTGTGCGTTTAGATAAAAAGTATCGTATCTAAAGCATCGCCAAACACTTTGTCAATAAAATCGCCATTGCCAAAGAAGGACTGAATTTAGCAGCCTCGAAACGAGGCTTTGAAAGCTCAAAGCAGTTCATCGAACGCAATCCTTTGAGAAACATATAAGTTAAATGTTTTGAGCAGAGATGATAGTTTAAAATTGTATTTATTTTTTTGCTAATATGTTGCTATGGCATGCACATAAGGAAAAATGAAAAACTGTTCGTATTTAAAATATACATTTCAATGACTTCTTAAAATAATAACTGGAAAATACCAAAAATTTATAAATTTTCCAATACAATGTCTGACTTACAGATTTTAAAATGCGTAATGCAAGCCTGGCATTTGCTCTTGGAATGCAATTGCTCTTGGAATGCAATTATGTTATCAGTATTCAAGATTATTTTCGGAGCTAAATTTGATATTTTTGTACTGGGTTCCTTTTAGCTCTGACAACTTAAAGTCTCACATACAAAGTTAATCGAAGTACAAGCTTTTTGAGCACTAAGTTTAACAATGTTAAACCCGATTAATGAATATTTACTCACTATTTACTTATAAGTTATTTAGTAATTATTTGTCTTATTAAACCTTTGTCAACACAAACGGAGAAAGAAAATAAAATTTTACAATGGTTTTTTTCCTCGAAGTAAACGTGTATTCTGACAAATTTGACTGTTAACAATTTCCTGTTCATTTTTTTAGCATTTTATCTTCGTCTCTCACGATGAAGGTGATAACAATGATTGTTATGTTCCAAGTATCAAAGTCCATTTTTCTCGTACCCTTATTAGACGAGAGGACATCATGTTCACGTGAAAAAATTTCGCTGTTTCATAGCAACCAAACGCTCAGCGGGAAACAATATGTTATGGACCGGTAAATAACAAAACCGGAAGTTAATTGTAATTCATTGTGATTTCAAAGGTTCACAAAACACAAGATTGGATAATTTTTTTTTAAAAAAGCTACTTTTTGTTCTTTTTTGATAGTTGGTATATAAGAAAACGCTTATTGACCTTAACTTCGACAGCCATGTTTCCCTCGGCTCTGCCTCAGGAAACATCGGCGCTCTCGGGACCACAAAACATACTGTTTCCCTCGGTCTCGATCAATCAGTGTTAATTGCTTTCGAGGCTGTCTGGTAAGCCCAGTCATAAAACAAGAATGTTCTTTCCGCAGTCGTCGACCTGACAAAACTGTTACAGTTCCTGTGTCACCTTATTGACCTAGTTTTTACCCAAAAGTGACATTGACTCAACTAAAATGAGCAACACCACTGTATTCTGTATTGGAGAAACCGTTGACAAGGTTGCTGTACAACTAAATAAGACACTAGAGGAGCTGCATATTTGGTGTCAGGAAAACTCCCT
>JAOBAY020037857.1:0-14031 GCA_025331085.2 Zoanthus sociatus
GGGCGTACGCCCCTTACGCCCCACCCTTGGATCCGGCCCTGCAATCAACAAATGATGCGATGATGTCCTTAATTCCAAAGGGTGGTACTTCATTTAGCTTGTTGGTTAGTTTATTTTCTGGAACAGAAAGGGGATCGGGTATTTGAACGTCATTTATTCGCAGTCTTTTAGTAGATCCAAGACAACTTCGTGGAAATCAATATTGTCTTCTTGTTCAAGTGTAGACGCAGCTTCTGCTAGTTTTACTAAACCCGCTTTCTTGAAACTTCCAAAAGTTATTCCTTTAGATATCAGATACCTTCTTAGGTCATAAACACCCCAATTTGCATTAGAATAACTTTCCATTTTTTTTTAAAACTTTTCTCGAATGACTGCACTTACACTTGTTGATTTGACTAGGAGCAAAAAATGTTTTGTCCTAACTTTCGCATGAACCAATCACAATGCAACATTTATACCACGTGATCTGTATGTAAATTAGCCATCTTTTTAGCAAGAAAAGGTGGATTTCCAAAGAAAATATTTGATATCATTGGTTCCGGTTATTATATTGTTTATGCGTTATTTAGTGATTTTACCAACTACTACAATAAGTCGCTTCACAGTTCATCAGCTAAAACGTGTATTCAGCTTGAAAATGAGAACAAGAGAAGTTGTTATACTAAGTATGTTATAAGAAAACAAAAAAAATCTATTATTTCTGTTTCAACAAAAAGAGCAACTACTTATAAACATCTGACTGTTTGGAGCTTCTAAACAAAAAATCAACTTAATAAACATGAGTGTTGTACGTACCTAAAGAGGCCTCGGAAGAAGTTAATGTTCCATTCCTCTCTCCTAAAGGCATTGTAAAAACCTCTTTAATGGCAGTGAAACCTCTTTTCTATGACCTTGTCATCGACTCTTTTGACTTTTTTCTAAAAAGATTTTATACTTCAAATGATATTCAATGAGTCATTATTTGTTCTTTCTTTTTAATAAAAATCCAATCTTCTCCAGCAAGCAGATGTTCAATAGCACTATAGTGTTATTATGAAGGAGCGTGTATTTGCGTCATAAATTAATTTATGTCGCACTATGAATGCTGGCAATGGATTTTTGAACTGATAAATAAATCTTATGTAATATTCTTGGTCAATTTGCTTTCGATTTAAACTGCCTTTCAGTTATTTAAAAAAGAAAATCCCATGTAATCTTAGCCTCCGAACAGATGTATAATGGTTTAATAACCCACAAGGACGTTTTACTGACCCAATCAACATCGTGAACTCGCCCTGGAAGGATTATTGTACGTCAGAACGTGGCTCCAATTAAACCAATAATATCTTAGTAATCCTTAGATTGTTGCCGAGTGCTCTTGACGAATTGTTGGTTTTGTCAAAGAAAAAAATGTTAAATGCTGTCTATGTTCCGATGATCAACACATTTTTAAAAAAAATTACCACCTTTTCTTGATTTGCCGCCCATCAATTTTAGGATGAAAACTTTACTGCAAAGAACTCTTAATTGCATTTCCAATAAGTAAGAAAAGCTGCGTTAATTACTGTGAGAACGCTGATACGCTGAGTACAAAGGACTGGTTTGGAAAACAGACCCACGTTTTACCATTCTTGCTGTATTACTTTGTTGGTTCCAACCGTTTAAATTCTCTCGAATTCGAAGCTTTGAGTTACTTCCTAAACTTCATGAACAAAAGATCGGAATATTTAACACAGTGAAATTGTTTAAATCTGGTCATTGCGTAGTGTTTCCTCTTTGTTGATTAGGTTTGTAAACAGTTCTTGTTCAGTTTTATCATCGAGAAACCAAAACAGCAACTGGAGAATTAGCAAGAACTCGTATGAACTGCTTTCTTTTTAAAAATGTCTGACAGCGAAACTGCGTCCTTGGAGCCATCTTCAGGAGTTGGGCAAGAAATCTGGGCAGCCATTTCAGTGATCTTTTGTGTGTCAGTAATTATGGTGTTTTTCTTCATTCTCTGTTGTGCATATAGAAGACACAGACGAATTCACGACACACCAATAATTACTGAATCTTTTGAACTTGCACATGAACGAAGTTTCATAAATTTCCAATTAAACCAACAAACAAAAGTTCAAACCGATGTTTCTGTTTCACAAATGGAAACAACCACGGCAAATTTATAATTCTATGTCGTGTATCATCATTTATAACTTGAGATAAAACAATGCAATATTTCTCCTTTATGTTTTCAAAGAGGCACAAGACAACACGCGGCTGCATATAAAGCCAGCAGTAAAGCAGATGTGTTATCTTATTCAGTTGGAGAGCGGGAGGAGTATACAAAGCTCGAACAAGATTCGGAAAACGTTTTTGGTTAACAGCACGATAACCGTTGTTTAATTAAGCAAGCTGTTGAAGACATAGATAAAACTGTCCGGAGTAGGTTAACATACTTGTTCCTCAATTTTAAGACGTTTCAAGTATTTCTCTATGAAAGATAAAAACTCAAGATGTCTACGGGTTTATATAACTAACTAAGAATGATTCCGTTCCTTTCGTCCGTACATTAGAAAACTTTGTGTTTGTAACGACCTTTGAAATGAATATAGTTAAGTTAAGAGAGATTATTTGAAATTTCAATTACGAGCTAAATGCACTTTTGCAGAAACGAGTCTGAATACTTTGGCGGTTTCCTGTCACAAGATTACTTGAAATAATTAAAGTAATTTATTTTATACTTTTTAGATGGTAAAGATTTCTTTTACATTATAATGTAAGTTTTTATGTTTTCTTTCAAAGACTTATTGAATGTTATTTAATTTTTATTTTCGGCCGCGAAAGCAGCCATGCTATAAAAGTTTAATTCTGATTGGATATCATTTCGATTGTCATGTATCTGAAAACAATGATGACCTTTACTTGACACCATGAAGAAAAAAACAACTAAACATTGACAAAAAAGTAAATTGTAATGAGAAACACAGCAATATGATCTAGGGAGGTTGCCGTAACCGCTTTAAAGACAGTTTGGTTGTAAAATTGCCTTGATTATTGTATGAGACATTTCCTTTGTGTTACCCGAGCAACTAATTGTACTAAAACCTTTTTCGCACTCAAATAATTGAACTAAATTGTTTCCCTGAACAAATGAATTTATTTTTAATAAATTCGCAGGACAGAATAAGTTTCTGAAATTAGCAATATTCAAACAAACTTAGATAAACCATTTGTTAATGAAAATTTTATATTTTCTTGACTTGCGCCAAACACTGTTTGCTATGAAATCTAAACATTTCCTGACATCACATTCACAATCACAATTTTTATTAAATTTTGCTCATTTATATTCAACAGAAACTCTATGGACATTGTCAGCTGAGCTGCCCTAATTTATTTTCTATCAATCATTTTACGAAAACTTTGATGTTTGCAGAGAGCTTTTTCAATTGTTTTCAATTTCTTTAACGGCTTCTCTAATATTTGAATAGCTCAAAATTGTTAAAAACAGCATTTGTTGAAGGTGACATGTATTTTTTTTTAAATTGATAAAAAAAATTAATTAATATCTTAAAATATTCGCGTTGCGAGGAGATTTGAGCATTTTTAATTTCCATTTACTTCTAAAATTCATTAGACATGTCGCATTGTATTTAGACGTTGAGAAGATTTAATTCGTAATTTTTAAATTTCGTTTTAATTTTACTTAAACTAGAAGTGAAATGCATTTTAAATCTAGATCTAAATTTTGGTTGTTAAGTAATACAAAACATATATGCCGGCAAGCAATTATTACTGCTTCTAATTACTATTTATTCTAATATCACGTACTATGCGTTAATATTTTTTTTTGCTGTTGGGTTGCAGCTCTTATTTCTTCTATTTTTCCACTAGTTTTGCCAATGGCTCATCAGGTCTGTCGCTAATTTTGGTTTCTGACATTGTTAAACGGATAAGGATCTGGATAAATTAACAATAACAATAAAGTACAATAAAAATAACAACAATAATAACAGTTAAAGCAATAATAACAACAAGAACACAATATTAATAACAAGACAAATATCAAACATTAACAATAACAAAAAACAATAATAATAAAAATAACAAAAGCACTAACAGGAACAAAATAAAAACAATTAACAACAGCATTAACATTAACAACAATTATAACAATATAAACAATAACAACCTCGAGCACTGAAAAGAACAAAACCAATACTAAAACACTAACACTAAAAAATAATAACAAAAATAGGAATAGATAATAATAATAATAATAATATTTATTAATAATAATAGTAATAATAATAATAATAATAATAATGATGATGGAATGATGATAAGCTCTCCCGAGGGGTTTTAAGGCTTATTTACAAAGTTTTTCAAATGCTAATCTAATCTAAAATTAAATTTACACGGTAAATTTGCTAGAACTCAATTACAATTCAAAAAAATTGTTAAAAGATGGTTCTTTAAATCCCTTTTAAAACTAGGGAAACGTTGTATGTAACGCTGTACGGCAGTGAGTTCAACCACAGAGCAACTGCTCGATAAATTAAAATAACTTGCGTTAGCCGGCAGCAGACTTATATCTTGGCATAGATAGCTTGTTTTTGTTGCGAGTATTAACAGAATGGTATTAAGCGTATGGTAAATTTATCCGATAGATAACTTGGGGCTAGCACTTAAAAGCTAAAATAGCATCTCTGAGAGATCGAGAGCATACTGCCGACAGGCAGCCAGTTCAAATCCTTGAGAACAGGTGTTATATGGTCATAATTTCTGGCTCCCTGGGCCGCCCGCAAATTCATGGAAACCAACGCCCCTGAACGCTGTAAAGGAGCAAGGAAATTTGGGCAATGCTAGGTTTATAGATATATACGATATACAACAAATATAAATTGTACTACTGTTTTGAGGGTTTTCGCAAAAGAAATTTGTTCACTTAGGAGGAACTGTATTTGAAAGTTTTAATATAAACCGTCCCCTGGTTAGCCTAATTGGTAAGGTGCCAGTCTATCGTGCGGGAGGTTCTTTTATATATTAAGAACAATTTTATAAGAACAATGAGGCTCAGATTGGCCGAATTTTAAGAACGGCAATTCATCAAGAACAAGCTCAGGCTGAAGCAAAAAAAAGTGAAAAAGTTTCTAGTTGAAATTTTACTGAATCTTCAAACCGCTGCTAGAAATAAGAACAAACTGAGGCTGAAGAAACCAAAAAATTAAGAACGAGCCTCGGCAAAATTTACTGGTTCTTATAAAAAAAAGCCTGTAATAAACGAAATCATCCCTCGTTGGAAAGATTATCTGTTTAAGTCGAAAATTAGTTGGAGTTGCTTATTAGGTTGCTTATATAAGTTATCGATTATTTTAACAAGCTCAAACAAAAAACTTCGGTACAGAAAAATGCACATCAAAAGTTACCAGTATAACTAGTGTTATTTCTTTACAAAGACAAAGTAAATAACAAAAATGTACTTTATTATTAAAAGGAATTAGTCAACCAAAATGAACAACGAAAATATTTCTATTTTCATTATCCTCTCCTTCCTTCTGGAAAAACATCAATTGGGTCCTGTCAATTGACTGGAGGTTGATAAATATTCGGGTTTTCAAAAAAACGAAATGCATTATCAAATTTATCACATCAGTAATGGTAGCAATGCAAAGTTTCGATGAGATTGGCCAAACTGAGTTGGCGTAGATGTGAGTATTTTAAGCTAAATACTTAAGCAGAATTTTTGAAAGAAATTCTATGGGTTTAGCATGATAACGCGGCTGAGGGGGCATCTAATGTCTTTTTTGTTTTTATATCAAAATAGTTCCTCCGTTCAGTCCAGACTACGTTTCTAAAACTTTACTTTTAAAATATGTTTTGCAGACCTCAATATGAAAAATATTGCGTGGCCAAAAAGTGTAAACATCTCTCCTTCCAAACCAAAGTAAAATCTCGGCACGTGCACCAATGTGCTAATACACGGCAGTCAACACGTGAATACGTTGCCGCTTGCACGTGCACGTCTTGACCTCACTTACAGCACACGTACGGAGCTCTGGGTAAATTTGCGTGCTCTGCATGAGCCCGCAATACTAATGCCAATAGGTCGTTTAGGTCGATATTTTAAAAGCATATCTAGTCCGTTTGTTAAAGTTGCAGATAATTGCAATTATAAAATTTTGTACTGCTTTACAACGGCCAAAAAGCAATTTTGTTCAGTTCGTGTATTCGCTAGTATCATTTTCAACCAGACAAACAAAGCAACTGTACAACGTAAGAAATTGTGGCTTACTTGACACCATAGACCACTTCATAAATGGCGACTATTATTGAATTCTTTTGTATTTATTCAAATAAGGCTTGCTAGCCTCGTCTTTGAGTTGGAAATTCAAAAGAAATGTTTCCCCAAACGAGGCGAGTGAGGCCAATTTGAATTCAGACAAAAGAATTATTAAGTAGTCGCCATTTATGAAAAAGGTCTATACGTTTGAATTAACTTGATGAATGTGAGACGTGCAGTATTGATCAACCACCTAAAAAAGTGGCAATACAAAGATTTGTTCTACAACAACATCATTGTCTATTTTCCAAAAAAAAAAAAAAAATTAAAATATGCGTTCAAGACCATATCATATGCTCCAATAAAAACCCTTGAGAAGCTCACAGCTGAATAAAGAGTGTAAAATCTTGAATAACTGCGAAATTGACAGGCGTAGAGTATAACTAAGTTCTAAGCAATCAACAAGAATAAAAAACAAAATATTTATCCCCATTATAAAAGACCCTAGTACATCACTAAGATACTTTAAAATTTCATCACGAATGTTTTTAAAACAATTTAAAACCAAAGTTATAACAACATTCAACTAAAAGGTTTTCTTTAATTTAATCGGTATAATCAAAAAATAAAAATCGCCTTTGCGGTTTTTCTATGTTTTTTTTTCTCATCAACTCAACGGGGGCCCAGCTGAAACCAGATGTTATTTTTTGCTTTTGATTTAAGTCTCAAAAGATTGGTTTAGATTTAAAAGCCTTTTGTTTTATGAAAATATTAACTGGGCGCTTCGTTTTACTTATAATAATTTTGAAAAACCTATTGACTGCTGTGACGTTAAGGGAACGTAAACTTGAGGCGTTAATCGTTTCGTTGAAATCAGTTAAAAGTCCGCATAAATTTCCTCTTCTTTTTAAGTTGATAAAGCTCCTTCCCGTTTCTTGAAACCAGAAAACGCGAAAATGAATGATTCGAATTCAACTGACAACCGGTGTTTTGAGCGCACATCGTTAACAATCAAATTGTCTTTAACGCTTGCTTATGGAGTGCTCATACTCGCTTCACTGCTCGGAAACTCGCTCCTTCTTGCTGTGGTGAGAAGAGACAGAACAACTAAAAGAACGATAATCTACTTCATACAAAACATGGCAGTGGCTGATTTGCTCATCACCATAGTGTACATGCCAAGAATGATTGCAGTAGTTTGGCGTGGTAATCAGTGGCTTCTGACAGGCGTTACTGGCTTGGCACTGTGTGTTCTTGTACCGCTTTGTCATCACTCGGCCATCTTGGTGTCGATCCAAACGTTGGTTATCATTAGTGTGGAGAGATTTCTGGCCATAATTTATCCTCTAAAGAGAAACATTACAACAAAACAAGCGAGGTGCTTAGTTGCATTAACGTGGTTCGTTTCCATAACAGCTCGAATTCCGCACTCCGTAGCATTAAAACTAGAACACCGCAAGACTTCCGGTGGAAGAACATTTTGTTCAACCACGTTTTTCTCAATTTATGAGAACGCCGAAGTTTTTCAAAGAATCTACTACGAAACTTTGCTATACTTGTTTTATGTAGTTCCCGTTATCTCTATCGTCGCCGTCAACTTGGTTATAATTTTTACTTTAAAGCGAAGAAAACTACCTGGAAACTGGATCACAAAAGAACAGAAAAGGAAAGTGGAAACCAACAGAAAAATATTTCGTATGTTGTTCACCATAACGTGCTTATTTATTGTGTGCTGGCTGTTGTACTTTATAGTTCTTCTGATACCGAATCGTAAATTCAAATGTGAGACAGCATTTGCTCGTTTTTTTGTCGCGCATACAAATTCCGCTATTACCCCGTACGTTTATTTTTACTTCAAAGCTGATTATCGTAGAAATTGCAAGAGGTTACTTTGCTGTTCGTTTTCTCAAACAGTACCTACAAGAGGTATATCTTTGTCAAATAGAAAATTACATAAGAATTCTAGTTCAATTGAAAGGAAATCTAATGACGTATAATGCAATGATGCGACTGTGCAATTAAGAATTGACTAAGCCGTATAAAACTTGCCAATTTTCAAGTGTTATATTTTATGTCTTGAACGACTTGTTTCTTAAAAAGATTAAAATATTTGATCAAAAGATTAAAAATAAAAATTTATTTTGAAATGCAATAAATGATAAAAGTAAGCTTAAAAGGAAAGGAAAAACTGACTAACAAACAGTTTTAGCATTTAAAAAAAACAATCAAAGCTGATAAGCAAATTACAAAAAAAAAATTATGCGCACGGAGATTTGTTAATTAAAAAAGTTTGATTTACCGACAGCAAAAACTGGTAGCTATCATAGGTTAAATCTAGCGAGTAGCGTGTTATAAGTGTTGGAGGGTTGTTGATGTTAGAAATCTTAGTTGTATAAATGTACGCCATGTCAAACCAAGAGTATAAAGTAAAGTTGAATAAATCCTATTTGCCTCGTTGTCACATATTTATGATTTTTTGAAATTTTGGTTGACTTAAATCAAGATTCTGAGTTTAATTAGGTTTAATTGTATTCGCTTGTTTGCATGGTAAAAAAGGACCAATTTCTAAACAAAGAACTATTTTAATAAAGTGATACGTATAGCAATTCTGACTGCTTCAGGTACACATGCAAGGCGACGCGAAAGCAACTAATTTGCAAATAACTAACGTATACAAGTCACTGGCAATGAAAGAGCACTTTTATAGGAATGAAATCTTACTTTCTTAAATCCGCTGAACAACTATTTTCCTTAGTAAAATGTTGAAAGATTTAATTTCATTATTATAAGTCATTTCACCAAAATTTCACTATTTGTGTAGCTTTTTTGTTGTTGTTAATGATCTTGGATTTTTTTATTGGAAATGACAGATTTATTTACATTCAAAATTTTACACAAAATACACATTTTTTTTTATAAGAAACTTCTTTAGCCCTGAGTCTTAAAGTTTCTTAAAATTTGACCCGATTTAGCCCTGAAAGTTTCTTAAGGGTTTCTAAATTTCTTGAACACTTCATCCAAGAAACAGACTAAGTAACAAACTTTCATTCTCATCTTAGCTCCTTTTTGGCTGGGTAAAATGAAAATTACAATTTTCGACATTGGTTTGATGAAATCTCTTCCGGTAGAGAATGATCATACGTATATAAAGTAAATATCAAGAAAGAGTTGCCGTCTTTTTAATTTGCAATGGTATTTTACTCTCCCACACATGCTTGTTATTCAATACTGTAACTGGTAAATCTCAAAAAAAAAAAAAAAAACGCATGCCTCATTTTCTTTTTAGGAAAATTCTGATGAGAAACCGGGAATTTATTTTATTTGGCCTAAAGGCCTTTTGAGATTTGGGAGCTTATTTCCAACTAAAACCACTGAAAACCATTTTGCATTGAAGTTTCCTATATATACTTTGCTATTTTTTGTTGCAATTTCCTTTTCAATATGGTAAGTATATTCTGAATCTTGTTTGCAAATTTCAAATCCTGGAATTGTTTCCTGGTATCTTGACTTATATATAAATATAAAGCATTTTCCCAAGAATAATAATAATATGATTTGCTACTACAGGACATTCCATCCTAACATCCCCAAGGAACATTAGTTTCCCCAGCAGGGTTTTAAGGTCGGAGGACAAACCCCGAGCCTAGGCATTGCATAATAGAAATCCCCGCATAGAGAGTAAGAAAGAGAAATTGCTCTGTATGCCAGAAAAGTCTCAATTCAGAGTCATTCGGCCCGCAAAGGATTGCCCGAAAGCCCGTTAAGGATCTCCGGGACTCCACAACCAGAATAACTGAAGATAACAATTTTTTTGGTTGAGGTTAGCGGCTACATTTAAGATATAATACGTGATTGGTTTAAGAAATGGGAAATTTATAATATCAGTTCAACTAATTTTAGTTTAATAAAAAAGCATGAAATTAACGCTATTCTCCTGTCAAGAAAATGTTCTCGTGTAAGCATATAGTTGTAGTTTTGTAATTATTTCAAGATTTAAATGAAATCACTACAAAAAAATAACACACATGGGACAGCTGTAGTGGGAACGATATCTATAGTTTTAAAGCTGTTTCTGATTTTTTTTTTTCTAAATTGTTACATCTCTTCAAAAACTTCTAGTAAACATGTATTTAAAAAAGGATACTCGATATTTTCTGATTCTTCATCACAGAAAGTACAGCTAGAGCTCTGCCGGATTGTACCACTCCAATTTGTTTTAGAAAGTTGATTGTTTATATATGCAACCATTAATAAACAAACAACTTTAGAATACCCCGGACCTGTCGTTAAAATCATTCTGAGGCACCGGCTTGTTTTTAGAGAACGACAAATTGATGCGCAGAATAAATCACCATGTCATTAAAACGGTGCCGGGGAATTCTTATACTGAAAGTCTTTACTCGTAATATATCGCTCACGGTTTTAAAAGGAAGTAAAAAGTTCAAAAAAAATTCAAAATTACAAAAAAATTTGCCTTCAGATTTTTCCGCTCTGGAAACCTTTTCAAAAATGATGTTTTTGCGGATCTTTATGTGTGAATTTAAGCGATGTATTATGGGTGGAAGGCCCAAGCGTAACAATAAAGTTGCGATTTTAAATTTATCCGGCATATACTTTGTGGATCAGGCCTTTGTATACACTGGACCTCAAAGAAATAAAAGTTCGCAGCTTTTTCCAATGTGGGCCCAATCTTATGGAATTGGCCCCATCTTATGGAATGGATCTTATGGGCCCCATCTCATGGAACCAGTTTTTGTGAGCAAGAAATAGAAAAAGATTTTAACGCCAAAAAAATTAAGCCCTCGATTGTTAATCAGCAATGCGTTGTATACCGTTTTTCATGTGATCTCTAATCTGTGTAACGATCTTTGCAGTCTACTTAATGTTGATTTTGAAGAAAAAAAATTAAGCCCTCGATTGTTAATCAGCAATGCGTTGTATACCGTTTTTCATGTGATCTCTAATCTGTGTGATACAGATTATCTCGGCAATACAACCAGACATGTACAACTTTTTCAACGTGTTGCTGAGCACAAAAGATGTCGATAATTAGGAAACATTTTTGAGAGGTTCACGGGAATAGCCACGTTCTGAAAGAGACCCTTTTTTACATTTTGAGAAAGTATGAAAGCAAATTTGATTGCCGAAGGCCCGACGTAGGCTTTATTTGTTTTTGAAAGTTCGAGATTTCGAGCAGATTCAGGAAAATGAGTTGTAATATTCTAAGAAAGAAATTTGAATAAAAGACAGAGGTGGGATGAATGTGATGTTCGGCGGTTGAGTAACAATTGAAGATGACAATCGCCTGCCACAGGCCGCCCTTTTAGAGCGCGCTTTCGTGTTTAACTAGTTTGAATACCCAAACGGATCGACTCAGTACGTGAGAAACTTTTAGTTAATCAGTAATATTTTTCTTTGTCGCTGCTTTTTCTTACTTACATAATATTTTTAGTAATAATTAATACAGAATTGCAATTTCGTAACCGTTAGACTTGAAAATGACATGAAAATGTTGAAACATCTTCCATCTTTTACAGTGCTTGCCTTGGTGAGTGAAAAAAATCTCATCTAAAAGAACTGGGGTGAGCGATTCAGTTTATTTTAGTATTAGTGTCCATTATTTTGGCCAAAACAACTTTCTTTTTAAACCCCCAAAAAATTGAAAAATGAAAGCTTTTTATAAATTTTGATTGGAGGTAAACAATAACGCCAGCAGCCAATAACAAAGGCCGTAGGCTATCATAAACGGATGTGGAAAACACGACCATGCTTATTGCTCTACGCTCTTGACGAAGCTGCTTGGAATTAGAAATTTTTCATTTCTGAAAAGATGAATTGCAAATGGAACACATGCTTTTTTGTTGTTGAGGTGAGCGATTTGCGTGAGCAGGTGGTCCATTTATCGCTCTTCTAAGAATGATTTTGCGCGAGCGATGGTAAACGAGAGCGATCCCTCGCCAATGGCAAGCACTGTTTTCAAGCCTTTTTTAAAATTTCTTATATTGTTTTTAAAGAAAATTATAGTGCAGATTTTTTTTAGTTAAATGTTTTTTCTAAATCTTCTTTTTGTTGGAAATTAGCCTGTCAAATTTGTCTTGTAGCGCTTTCAACTTTTTCTTGCATGATTCTGCATTTCAAATGAGTTTGTGTCTTCAGTCTCAATTTAGCATTGTAAAACATTTTTATCAGGGTATTACGTGGGTCGTACTTTTAAAAACCTTTCAAATACTCTGTATTTTGCTTTTTGAAAAATTTATAAATAGCATTTTAATTCTTCAAAATTAAAAAATAACGCCGTGGGCAAAAATCAATACAATTAAATTAATAAATAATTTTTTCTGAATTTTTCTTGTAATGGCCAAAATTATAGTTAGACTATGAAACAAAACATTTGGGGGGAGCTGAATTTTATCGAATTACAATTTCGTGGATGTTATCGGATAGAAATTTCTTCCAGTTGAAGGGTTGATAGAAATTTCTTCGTTTCTCGTTCATATTAGTGATAAAATTCGCAATAATATACAATTTATTCATGAATGGATTTATGCATGTCGAAAGCAAGTTTTTTTTTAAAAATGCTTTAATCTTTTTACCGCCTTGTCACTTTGTTAATCCTGACATTTATGAAATTTGACGGAGCAAGCAACACAGAGTGGCATGGGATTCACTCGTGGATTATGGATTGCAAAAGATATAGCTACAGTGTGAAAAATCTATTTGGTATTTCTTTAGCCTAAAAAGGCAATAGAGTACTCCGGCAGACATACTTTTCATATATAATCAAGATTAAGTAGACGCAGAAATTTTCAATCTAATTAATTATCAAAAACTTAATACGACATCAAATATATGGCGTCGAAGGAACCTGACTTTGTCTAAAACTGAAAAGGGTAACGATAATCAAAACTCAAACGCTTTGGTCTTGGAAGCTAGATTTTACAGCTTCATTCAAAACCGTCCAGGAGTGGGTCATTCAACAGATTGAATTGGCAGTATATATAGCTTTATTTGGAAGGGAAAACAACTGACAAAATTAATAAAAACAACTCTTATTGCTGAGAAAGCAGTTGGTGGTCTTAATACGACCGACATTAGCAGTACTCTTAAAGCTCATAGATTAAATAGATTCAAAGATTTCTATCTACGCCAGACATTTTTCCAAAGCCATTCTGGAAAGATTATTTCTCCTCTCTTATGTAGGAGGTAAGCTCATTTTAATCAACGGTGATTTAAATAAACATATACAAGTAAAAACTAACGATAAATGTCCGACAATGTCGCCGAAACGTCGGACTTTTATCGTTAGTTTTAACTTGTATAATCTCACTTTGCATTGTAATTACGTTATCAGATTTCTCCCACAAAACAAACCAAACTTTTTTCAAGAACTGCTTTCTTATTGGTCGGAAATAAAAACATGTGACCCAGACAGTGAAATGATAGTGTGGAATAACAAACACCTTTTAATTGATGGAAAGTCTTTATTCTGCAAAACAATGTATGAAATTGGTATTATTTTCATTGGTGACTTATATTTAAGTCCAACACACAAATATTCGAATCTCGGCAAACTCAGCCGGGATCGAAACCGGGGACCTAACATAACATAACATAATAATAAGCTTTATTGACATGACTTTTCAGTATTGTCAAAGCATTTTAGAACAAAAATTACAAAAATATGATGCAATTTACTCTAACAACAGTAGCAGACTTAAAATCGTCTAAAATACAAGCATTATATAACAAGAGTTGATCTTATTCTGATGCAAGAATATATAAACAAA
>JAOBAY020037874.1:0-14030 GCA_025331085.2 Zoanthus sociatus
CCCCGGTGCCGCCGCCACTGAAGCTTTTCTAGGTATAGAAAAATGTTAGGATTTGTCTTGATAAAAAAGTTCAACATGATGAAACTGGCACTTCAGAAAATGGAATTTTAAATCCTTGATTACAAAGATTTGTTTTTCAGCCCTTCTTTACACAATATTTCAATTTAGCCTCGTAAGTGTTCCACTCACTTTAAAGTTATGCTGACTTCCTTCTTTAAGCTTCTTCTTAAGCACAAAGCAATCTACATTTCATCAGTGATTATCACAGACTCTGCCTGTTCTCTTTACTCCTTTCAAAGCCTCGCATGAGGTGGCCAGTCAGTGTAAGTCTTCTGAAATGTTTGCATTCCAAGGATCATAATTATTCCTCTGAAGTAAAAAAAATAATATTGTCATCTTCAAGTCACAGGGGAATCTATCATTCTTCATTGAGTAACCTTGTGCATAGGTATAACCCTTAACTTCACCAGACGTTTTCAGCATCTCTGCTGTTATGTCTAGAGTAAAACTAGCTTGGCGATTTATCATCTTTGTTAGTTCAATGAAGATATTCTTTTAACAAGTCCATGGAGCAGGGAGTTTATGCAGACGTGGTTAGCACAGTTGGTAAGATCTCTGCTTTCCAACCACAAGGTCTCCAGTTCAATCCTGGTAGTTTGCCGAGATTCGAAAATTTGTGTGACCTTCTTTTTCACCTAAGCCAACTCAGCGGTCCATCCTTCCTGAGTACGTAAATGAGTACCAGCATTTGCCGCTAGCTAACCTGCAGTGGATTAGTGTCCTGTTCAAGGGAGTCAAAGACTCTCATCTGCTTAACACTACAGAAACCGGAGATAAGTGCCAGCTCTGTGGGCCACTAGGCTTGTAAAGAATTTAGCTTTTTAAGAGTTTTAACAATAACATCCCACCAAAGATGGTCCATTGATCCATCCACATGTACTCTTTCAGCAGTTTAAAGAACACCCTTCATCAACTTGTAACTCTCTCTATTTACCATGATTACAAATTGAATAGGAAAAGTATCAAGTAAAATTTCTACCAAGCACAGATTTTCACCCAGTTGACTCATCGACTGATCCTGATACTCTAGAATTCTTCTGCATTATCAGCAGATTTTAGTTTACTTATTAATTATTGGAAGTACAATGTCTTTTAATTTCGTTTCAGTCCTTTCCCAAAGTGTCTGTTGTACTTTATATTGTAATGGTAAACATACTGTATATGCTGCTATGGATGTAAATTATTTTATAGAAGTAATTAGTCTTATTAGTGATATTCCACACTTTTTATCTTTTTTACCTTTTATCAGGGACATGTTCTAAATGATGGGCAGCCTATTAAGGGAGTCCACTTCCTTCTTTTCTCCAAAACGGTGACATCCAAGGTAACCCAAATGGTATAGTTATGATAGTGTAAAACCAAATGTGACTTTGTATGAAATGTTAAATTGTCCCAAACTTTATTAAGAGACAATAGGGATAATCTAGTGAGAGTTAAGAACTTCATCAAAGACCGATTAATTAACTTACCCATGACCATCAGTTGTATGGCTTCCATTATTTACTCTATGAAACGCAGACGAGTGGTGTGGATGTGGATAAGGATGCAAATGTGGAGATGGCAAGTGCTGAAGTGGTTGTTGTGACATCATCGGTGGCGTAGGACTGTCATTTGTTAAGTCTATTACTTGTGGGGCTGCACAACCTGGTTTCATGTCTCTCTGAAATGAAAAAAGATTACACTATATTAAATTGTAAGCATTTTCTTAAAAATACCAGCAGCATTTAACTTGATTGAGATTTTTTACGTAACTTAAGCTGTACTGTCTACAGCTTAACTATAGAGGGAGCTAAATTATTTACGAGGCAGTGGTCCATGAAGGCAGTGCTTATCTCTGGTTTCTGTAGTGTTAAGCAAATGAAAATCTATTACTTCCCCTGGACAGGACACTAATCCATCATAGGTTAGCTCCCAGCAGATGCTGGTATTCATTTACCTACCCCGGAAGGATGGAAAGCTGAGTTAGTTTAGGTAGAAAAGAAAGTCACACAAATACTCGAATCTCGGCAAACTGCCGGGATCGAACTGGGAACCTTGTGGTTGGAAAGCATATAGATCTTAACAACTGCGCTAACCATGTCTGCCTACAGCTTAACTATAAACCAAAGTTAATTGTCATCATTCACATTTTAAATGTCTATTTTGCATGCTTGCATGGATTAGATGGGCTTCCTAATGTCTATGTTCCACTCAGTTCAATTTTGAGCCAGATTACAATTAATCTTCAGAGGTCTTTAATCACTACCCACTACTTGGTACCAAGTCTTTTGAGGTCAACCCTTTGAGGTCAACCCTTTCTTTGTTGCCCTCAACAACTAAATCACTGCATACTTTCACAGAAAGTAATAAATTAAAGTAATATACTTACTTTACTAAGGGTGGTGCATTGAGATGTTCTATGATCTAAGCTTGAGGTGCAAGGACTTGTATGCTGAAAGCTAGGCCCAGATGTGCTTGCCATGATCTGATACAAACAAAGCAAATGACAGGAGTCATACACAAAATGAAATAAAATTTCTATTTTAAGTTTTTTAAAGCAAAAACATGCTAATATACTTTACTGTCAAATTTATTCTAAAAAGTTTACATTTTCAGACCCTCAAAGTTCACACTTTGCAAAACTTTTAACTGTATCTAAATCTTGCTAACAGTAAAAGTATGTAACATGTCTTTCTGCAGAATATAGTTCACTCAAAGTTGCAGTTTTTAATTTCATGTTTTGGTGTTGTTGTCATAACCAGCTAAGATGGCATCAAAGGCATTCTTATCACTCACTACATCAAGCTGTTGAAATTTCAGGAACCTGCAGCTGACAAAGACATGACAAAGACTGCTGTTTATAAAGACTTGTAATTCAAAATAATGTAAGTTGAGCCAGCTGAAATTCTGTCAACAAAAACAGTTCAGGAAAAGACAGTTTTATGACAAACAAAAATGAAAACCACTGATTTCAATGTAAAGTATCGTAATCACAAAATATGGTTTCCCTGGCCCTTCTCACAAAAATTGCTTCTTGCTCTACGCTAGCTATGAAAAGAGTGTCCTTCATGCAACTCAGGGCCTGTAAATCTTTGCTTTGGGCTAAATCTTTTATTTTTCTAATGACAGTGAATTTTAAGTGAAAAACTGACAGAGCCATTGCAATATAAATTAAGTTGTTTTTATTCAACTTTGTATATCTTCATATAATTATAATTTTGATCTTTCTCTGGGATGCATTTTTCAACTGTCTTGGTTTGCATGACCTGGAGATGTATGTGTGACCCAAGCGGTCCTTTAATTATTGAAAAATAGACAGTTCACCATATTAAGGTTTAGGATCAAAATTCCTAATCTGTTGTGGTTGCTATTAAAACCACGAAAAAATTCCATTCTTTTTATTTCAAATTTAGTCAGACTGATCATGCTGAAAAGATTGCAAAAAGCTCTAGCCGATGAAGCTGTCTTTTTTTGTTTTAATTGTATTGCAGGTTTTCAAAATTTAAATGGTATGCACTGTAAGTGTAACCTGGACACTTGATGCCTAACAAAAACTGGTTTGTAAAACCCAAGAAGATAAGAAAAAATTTCCCCAAATTTTTTTTAATAAATATCATTTGATGCAGTTTGACACTGCTTTGGACTATACATGTATGTTGATATCAATAACTTAATGATGTAAAACAAACTTACCCCAGCAGAAAAATCTTTAATGTTTAGGGCATTATTAATAAACATTATAAATGACAAGAATCATTGAAACACTGATAAACCTTCAGTGCTGAAGAAGTTGACAACAGTGCTAAGCAATGTTGCTTTGCTGGTGGTGTATTTTTCTTAATTAATCTGACTTTGTTGAAAATAATTAACAATTTCTCACCCCTAACAAACATTAGCTTTTAATTCCTAAATTGCAAATGAGACATATGATGCTTCATTGTCATACAGATACTTGTGAATAAATAAGGTAGTATTTCTAGTGCCAATAAATTTGAAAAAAAAATTAGTAAAAACTAAATGTTCAAATGTAAAGAACTGGACTGATTATGAATCTGTCCAGAACTTTTTAAAAATGAGTTGGGGTTGAGTCCGAAGAAAAATGGGTAACGGATCTTCATCCTGGGATTTCAAATACATAATTTTTACAAATAATCAAATATAGTCCAAGAAGATCAAGTTTGTTAAATACAGTGTATCTATCACATGTTTCAGCACAGTGAAAGTTTAATAAAAACTTCATGAATTGAAACACAAATGTAAGAAGCTTGCTATAATTTAAAACCACAAGAGCAAGTTATTCTCGATAACAAAATTCTCATGAAGTCCAACAGGTAGCTAGTGAAGATGTGAACTATATTACAATATCTAATCTAGGATTTTCAAACTTGAACACATAAATATTTCATCAAATCAAAACAAAACATGCTGGTTTCCTATTCTGTTCAACAAAGCAAACAGATATAAGTAGACAATTCAGAAATGTCAAAAAAGGAATTTTCTGATTTTGCTAAAGGGAGCATATGGTATTTTTGCCCGAATAGGATTGAATTTCCTTTCAATATACTGAGAGGAAGGAGTCTGCCATGAGATTTTATCACATACCAAGCCTCACACAAAGCAGAATT
Source organism: Zoanthus sociatus (assembly GCA_025331085.2). Taxonomy (NCBI): domain Eukaryota; kingdom Metazoa; phylum Cnidaria; class Anthozoa; order Zoantharia; family Zoanthidae; genus Zoanthus; species Zoanthus sociatus. The sequence goes on from JAOBAY020037874.1 coordinate 4,665, forward strand.
GATATCTGGTGCATATCTCAGCTTTTTCATGACAAAAATAAGAAAATTTTCTTTTGAAAACAGCAAACTTAATTTTCATAAGTCACACACATTTTCTAGCTCAAAGCTTGAAATTTCCCTATACAATTATATCAAGGATAAATCTTGTTTACAGTGAGCCTGCGATCACCGAATCTTTCAATATTTTTTATGCATTGTATTGAACGCGTTGCTAAAGCGAAACTAACGTGAATATTTCTTTTAAACGAACCTTTTTAACAGAGTTTTGCCACTGAAAATAAATTATGTCGCAGCTGACCGCCCAGCAATGATTCTTGAGAGAAATATGATAGTGAGTATTGCGGTTTTCCCTCCAGCCATGACGAAGGATATAGTTGATAACAATTTTTCTCAAAAACTTGCTTCTTCCAAGCATCGATATTTCGTGAGAAAATTTGGGCTAAAGCTGTTTTGGATTTAAAAATATGCTTCAGGGAAAAAGGGACCGCACAAAATTAAACTCAATCCTTATTGATGCTAAATCAAGTATAGTATTTTCAGTGCGAAAATGCGCACGTACACGAGGTTATTATACGCCGTTCAGATCTTTGATTTGCCGCGTTAATGAAGTCTTTTTCTCTTCAAAGTTACTTAACTTTTGCAACACAACTTTCAAATGTTTCAATTTATAAACATGTGTGACAAGTTGCCCTTCCAAATTTTTGAGACTAAATAATAAATTACATAAAGATTTAAGAAAGAGAGCGCTTTCGAAATTACTGTTGTCTTAAAATTGAGAACCTAAAAAGTAAGAAAGAATATCTTTCATTTTGATTTCATGTAAAGTACTTTGTGGCGCATAACGTAAATATTCAAATCTTTCCCAACTTCAATTTCTTTTCTCAAATTGGATTACAATTTGTACAGAGTACAGAAAACCATCCACATGCAACTTGGCCAAAATGTTTTAAACCTAAACAAAGCGTATTCTCGAAGTCCCTAAGGACTAATTTGCATAAGGTTTTCCTCGGCAAAAACTGCGGCTTGTGCCAACTAAACATTACCTTCTTCGTTCTCTCTCTTTGTTGCAGATTTTGAAATTCCGAGATACCTGCCTCTTTTTCAGAAACAAATTAAACGATCTCGAGAAATGCACAAAAGCTCACCATTATATCCTGTTCAGTGAGAAACACGATGGCGTTTATATGCGGTATGAAGAGCTTTTTCTATGACTTCTCAATAACGGAAGGGGTAAAGCCGTTTCCTCCATTATTTTAGCAAAAGTGGTGATTCAGTTTTTTAACTAAAGAAGAATTACAGACACAACAAGAGTGATTATCTACTTAGTTTAGTGACATGCTGGAATTTTTCCAACGCCATATGAAAGTTTGAATCAATAGATGTATTTTGCGGGCGCCAAACATGAGAGGGGAATGTTTCGAAGCATTAGCACGAATTCATTTCCTGAGAATTTTATGTCGATTTCACTAAACAACCAAAAGCAAAAAAATAAATTCATGAGATATTTGGCGCAAACTACAGTATGAAAAGCAATGCAACTTCGAATATAATACTTGATTAAACATCAAAACCATGAGATCATAACATTAGTAAAAACTTCGCTCATCCAGAGAAAAAAGATCACGGTAGAAATCCACATTGACTGTTGAATGGTTCTGCAACAGGTCTCTAGCAAACGTGAGCAAAACATATTTATTTTGTTGAACCAAACTAAACTCTTGTTCTTTAGAACTTTAAACCAAGTTAAAGGAATGTACTCTTCCACAATTTTCAAGATAGGCTGACCCCCAGAACGAAAACCCGAAAAGACAATTTTCGCTTCAGTCGAGATTCTAAGAAAGAAAATAAGTACACTGAACGATTACATGGCGAGCCGCGAGGAACAACTAAGCACTCGAAAATGTGTAAAAAGCTGAAAAGCTTCTCGGGTTACAAGCAAGTTCTTCATTTTTAGAGTTCACCCGAGAGTCCCGTTCTGTTCAATTATACATGGGGCTCTTCTGTGACAGAGAAAATAAATTCTAGCCTGAAGAATTTCAATTACCTAAGTTTGTATTTTAAGTTTCTTATTTCATCGTTAGATATTGTTCGTCTAGTTTCTAGAAAATCTAATTGGGAAAGGTTTTCTTGAATACCCTTTACCATTCATATTCAATACTCTAACCACGGGTCTCAAAATTGGCGACGGAGTTCTGTTTTAGAAGCCTTTCGCACAGATAAATGCACTTACCTGTGAAATGCAGTGCGTTTTTCCAATCCTTATTTTTACTTTGTGGAAACCCTAATTTTTTCCACTAATATGCCCGAGATCGTGTGAAAGTTTTCGTACCCACAGTAAATGGCGCGATCGGGGCTGTGTTTGTAACGAAAGAGATTGTAGACTCTATGATGTTCACGATTGAATAGCTTCCATGCGGACAGTCCGCGGTTCCGCTTTCATAAAAATCGATCAATGGAAAAAAAACCTCCCCTCTCCCTTTGTTGACATTTGACATCATGCTAACTCACATTGTGACGTCATCTGACAGTTCGAGAAAAGTCCAGCCCACCGAAATTTTGATTGCTTTTGCAATATTGTGCGCTTGTTGCTTTAGCACCAACACGAATCTTTTCGAGAAATGATTGGCGAACTTGGTGCTTTTTTCTGAATACGCATTGTTAATGAAGTTGCAGATATGTTGTCTCACAACAGAAACAAACGATGTTTTTTGGATCTAGTTTTTTTTTGCCTATGATATAGGTTAACGAAAACATTGTAATATTTCGCTCAAAGAAACCCGACCCATCGTTAAAAAGTACCCCACTTAACAAGTTTATTTCATTACGCATATCTTCGCCTTTCTCTTAAGAATGACGTTAAAAAATTAAGAGATTTTTTTTATTTTAAAAGACGATTATAAAAGACGTATAGTCTTAACTTCCTGTGAAATGTGATTAGTTTAGAAATTTTTTTTTAAAAATATCTCGCTTCTCGTGATGGATTCATTGTGAAACACTGTCAGCCCTTTCAACGTTTATCGATTGTTCATTTTGTTTGGTACTTTGAAATCTTCATAAAATGAAAGTTACTCTTAGCAAATACACGACTTTGGACGCCAGTAAGACTGCTGTTTGTTTGCAAATCAGGTCAACAAGCGGGCAGTTAAAATAAAAACTTCTTTCTCTCAAACGTGACAAAAGTACCAGTACAAACATTACTTGGGCAAAGCAAGTGGTAAATTTGAATATTTGTTAGACTCTGGTGTCGGGAAGCAAACGCCCAAACTAGCTTTCCTACGTGTACTGTCTTGCGTTTTTCAAATTCTATCAATAGACTGTAAAGCCATTCTCTGCTCCGAGCACGCGAGGTGATTTATCAGTGCTATATTCGTAAATTATTTCTCTTCTTTAGGGCCATTAAAGAATAAACGACCGTAATGAAACAAGAGGAAATAGAAAGCTTTTGGTCTTTTTTCGTCTTTAGTAACAAAGAACCTTTGTCAAGGTTGTTTTCACCTCGATCAGAGGATGATTGGTACAAAACATCTGTCGCGCTACACTCTTAAAGGCTCAACCAATCAGAACTAGCTTTGCTTGAAAAGCTTTACATCAAACAAACCGCAAAACAAACAAAAATGGAAAGGAATTTTAATCAGCACTTCAAAGCTGAGCTTAATTAGCATTTTAAATGTTTCGATAGTAGAATTTCTCAAAATGTTGATCAGGTTTTTAAAGGTAGGTTTTAAAATGTCAGCCGATATCTTAGTATAACCGCTGACATTAGTTCAAAGTGTACGTGAGTCAGTTTCACATTCCCAAACCTGCCCTTGAAGCAAAAACAAACGTCATTTGCATAAAATTAGACACATAATTGTTCGTCCTCGCTAAAACCATAGTCCTCTTCCCTTCCTTTTGTTCGTGTATTCCAAAAACGTAGGCGTTTTGATCATATTAGGAAGACATAACTTTATCAAATCTAGTGATTTCAAACTGTACACATGATGGGTAAAAAAAAAATTTAAAGCGAAAATGAAAGAAAACACGAATACGGAATAGAACAGTTAGGGGTAAACCCTTAGCTAAACATCTAAAAATATACTATTGTGACGCAACAATCAATCATGTGCTTTATTGAAATGTCAGGTGACAGGGCGTGCTACATTCTACGTCCTGATTGGCTGTTGCGTGGTGACAGAAATTTACAGCAGGAATTTGATTGGATAACAATAAGTTGGAAATTCGACAAGAAGCAACACCTCCGCACCATCTCTTCATTTCGTTTTTCCGCAAGAAGGAAACTTTTTGAGGGAATTAGATTGTTTTCTGTGTTGAAAAAGTTAGCTTAGCTGTTCTAAGGAATAGTTAATTGTGAATATACGGTATATGAATTTATTTTGAGAAGTAAAGAACGTCTTAAGGATCCCGTCTTAAGATACTGAGTGTAAGATTAAGGAAGATCGAAATTTGACTACGGCACGGGAAGTTATCGCAAGATCGGGAAAATATGAATTTCGATTCAAGTTTTTACTCAGAGTCCAGTTGCAGTGCTGCTCATAGTAGAAGCAAAACCTATCAGGGAAAGAGGAAAAATCAAGGACGACGAAATAATCGCGTTATGAACACGAATAAGTCGAGTTTTGATCAAAGTCAGTTCGCTTCGCTGCCATCGACCACGTCTACTTCACGAAGGAGATCTGGCAGTGCGCAGATGAATTTTACTCCTGAGAAATCAGAAAAGACTCCTTACGCAGCTCCAAAATTTAGTTCCCCTCCACCTCCAAGTTTGTTACCCAAACCACCATCTCATTGGATTGCATCTCCTTGTTATGTTCAGGCTGTTTGCCGTTATGACACCGCCGCCATGACCGAACAACTCCGTCAAATTCTGAAAGTAGCGTCGTAATTGAGATTTTCAAATAACGTTTAGGATGAAAGTTGTATAGAAGAAAACTTTAAGAAATTTGTATATTTGTAAATAATACATAGTTTTATCGTTTAAAATTTTAGTCCGTAGAAAGGACTATTGTAAAAATTGTGAAATTCTGTTAAGTTCTATGTTTTACAAAGACGAGTTTAAGCGAATAGCATTGTTGTAGGGAAATAGGTTTTAAAACATTGAGTTTATCAATAGATTATAGTTTTTATACAATGGTTTTTGGATTTTTAAAAAAATGTCGTACTGTATTAAGTTTTCATTAAGCGATTTTCAAAGTTTTTTTTTCATTTTGTCTGTTTTTTGAATCATTTTTGTCGTAATCTTCAATTTGCGTTCTTAACAATAGTTTTTGGTGTGTAACTCATGGACTTTAGATCATTAGATATTGGACTGAATTCTAACTTAACAAGACAACAGAAAAAAAGCTACAAGCAAGAAACAAGATTCCAACGGACATGACGAAAATTATTGAAAAGCCACAAGCAAGAAACGACGGATGCTACTTTTAGCCACTGGGAAAGCCACAAGCAAGGACAACATCAACCGGACATTACACCAAAGAAGAAACATGCAGGCGTTAAGACAGAACAAACAAAGACGACTCCCAAGTAAATGGCACCAAGCCAACAGATTTTCTAATCCACGACCTACGTACGTTACCAGGAAAAGCGTTTTACAAAACTAAAAGACTTCAGCTGTTTACAGGGACGACGAACAGTGACACAACAACAACCGGCCCTTTTCAGGGCCACCAAATTTACAAAAGGAAATAACCATGATACTTCTTGTGTCGCATTAGACACATTTGATTCATGTTACTAACCTTGCATGTGTTGTGTTTCAGCCTCTATCGAATTCTTCCATCGAATTCCTGCTTTTGCATCTGCCGATTTGTTTTTTTTTCTATCTATTCACCTGCAGAAACCTTGAATTTAGAAGGCATTCTTATGTTCATCTTTTTTTCTAGCAGTAATTTTTTCTTTTCATTTCTTTTTACAACTTCACTATTTATAACTTGTACTTTTTCAAAATACCTAATTTTTTTAGGTAAATTGATTTCAACACAAGTTGCAACTAGGGCCTTTTTGGATATTTGTGGTAACAGATTTCCGTGGTTTGTTTTCAAAAAAAGAGGCCAATGAAAATAAAGTTGGTAGAGGTCATCTGACATACTTAGCCTGCATAGCTGGCGGTCTAGACATACAACTACTCAACCCAGGATTTAATCTGTTATGTTATGATGTCAGCTGAGATTATTCAGGGATGCACGGTCCTTGAAAATTGCAGGCCCTGAAAAGTCATTGATTATGGGTCATAGTCCTTGAAAATCCTGGAATAGGCAAAAAATGCCTTTTTTATTTCCAAAATATACTCTTAGTTAAATTAATTTTGAAAGTACAGTGCTTTAAAACAACAATCGTGACTTTGCAAGGCCTTATTTTTGTTCAAAGTGACCTGTCATTGGTTGTTATTCATTGTCAGGATCAGCCAATTCAGTAAAAAAAAGGTCGAGTAACAACGTCTATTTTGAAAACAAATGTGTAAAGCATTCAGGTTTCCTTTAATTTCACAAGTAAATAATGGCAACTGTTACCAATGCAAACAAGCCAAGGTCCAAATCCAAAGAGAAAACTGATACAAGATCCAAGAGAAAAAATTTTAATTTCAGCATAACTTGTTTCGAGAAATGCCATTCATTTCAAAAACCCAATCATAGGAGCAAATTAGGAAAATAATTAGCCTAAACAAACTCACTTGTAAATAGTTCAGGAGCATCAATCATCGGCAAAAAAAGCATTCTTCAAGAGCCAGTTCTATTTAACAGAAAATGATTTATTTATTAAAATTGCATTTTAGACCTTACAAAACAAAGACTTAGGAAAATTAATTCTTTGACTTAATAACTAACCGACTTCACTTTGATGAAGCACTACAGCCAGGAATGTCATTTCTAAACTCTTCATTGTGGTGTAGTGGTTATCAATTTAAAAAAATGTTTCTGAGGGAAGTGATGTTCCACAGAAATGTAAGCGTGAAATATATCAAAAATTATTCAAAGTTTGGAGTTCAAAAGGCACTTTCTTTTAAGTCAACCATACTCGTATACAAGTTTAAATAGTTACAATAAACAGAAAATGCCAATTTCTTGTTTCAAATGTAGCAAAAGAAAGACTTGCAAAAATGAATAATTTATAATAATGAAAATGACATTCAATTAAAGTCTAAAATATATTTAAATTAAGAAAAAATTAAAAAGCTTTTACTTAGCATGTAGTTAGCATTATGAGCATTTAAATTACATTCGCACAGATATTTCAGTTAAAATTTTTTTCCCAAAAACTAAAATGACAAAATCTGTTCTTAGTACTTGCATAGCTTTTCTATGATTCTATTTTTGTCTTGCCCGTTGGCATTTACTAGCTATTACTAATTAAGACCTGCAGAAAAATGAGCTACTCACCCGGTTTGGCTTAATAGTTCAGTTGTTGGTGCACTGCACTTGAATCACCAAGGTCATCTTAAAATTATGCTTATGGTTGTTGTCCATGAAGAAACTTGATCAGGTAGGGACATTTTAAACAGACTTGTTTTTTTTCTGTTTAGATGTGGCAGCAGCCTAGAGGCTATGCCCTAATGCAAGATACTTTATTGTCAGGCCACAGCTCTATGTGAGACTCGTTCAAAATCTGTTAAATACTGTGTTTATTATTTTAAAACTAACTCTCGATTCAGCAGCTTATGATCTAAAAATTAAAGAATCTTTGCACATTGGGAAAAACTCGCACTTCATACTCGAATACTTTAACATCGAGCTTTCTTTCTCACAGGCCTCTCTTTATTTTTACTTCATTGTTATCATAATCACATTGTGCTAGTTAAAAATATGCATTTCTTCACACACTTGCATTTGCAGTGACTAAGTCACTGACTGTAAGAAAATTTATATTGTAATTTACATTGAAATGTGTTGTTTTTTTTCTTTACATCTATTAACTATCATAGTATATTGTCTTCAATTTATGGAATTAAAACGAGCAAAATTTCAAGACACGGAAGCAAGAACAGTTATTAAATTCTCCCAATGCTTCTAAATGAATAAGAGATTTTAAGTTTTGATCAAAAATTTAATTTTATAAATGATTAAAAATTCCTTTTTTTGAAATAAGAAATATATATTGCTAGTAAGGAATGACAAAACAACTTCAAAAAAAATTCAAATTGCATATGACAACCTCATGAGGCAGCAGTGTTGCTGTAGTCAAATTTAAAGCAATCGGAGTCACATGAATTGCATGAGTGCATACCTTTTTTATCCAAAAAAGGACAAAACATTTTGTTCATCCACAGAGATATTATAAACTCGGCAAAATTAATGCTTTGCTTAACAAGAAAATGTTTTAATTGAAACTCAACTTCAAATATCAAGTCTCTCACAAGTATTCTAAAGAACACTAAAATCTGAAGTGGAAGTGGAAGAATATTATTAAGCAAAAATTATATTCAGTAATTGGACACAAAGAAAATTATATAATTACATAATTTATACATTATATTTGTGCAATTTGATGTGAGACAATATTTACTCCCCAAATCAGTAGATAATGACACCATCATAATGTATTATATAATTTATATTCATGCAATTTGATGTGAGGCAATATTTACCCCCAAAATAGTAGATAATGGCACTGCAACAAAACGGGAAATGTAGTCACTAATATCAAAAAGTCAAATATCTTAAAAATGTTCCATGTAAAACCTATATATATGTATTTCTTTTATTAAAAACTCAAGATAAGAAAGAGATTAAAGGCATTTTTTTATGCCATTCAGAGCAATTTGTATTGAATAAGCTCTTAAAAATCTTGTGTTTTTGTTATTCAACTGCTCAGGTATGAATTTTGCTCTGTGGTTCAATTATTTTTTTTTTACTTACAAACTTTTTTTTGTCTTCAATGGATACTTGTAATATCAGCTGCCTTGTTGGTATATATAATAAAACATTCTCTTTCAATTTTGGTGTACAGTAGATATTCTGTTGTTATACTTTAATTGGAATAAAAATCTCATTGTTCTTTTATTATTGCATTAAATTGCTATATTGCTTTTTACTGCAACAAATGTATATAGAAAATTAAATAAAAAGTTAAAATTAATTCTCAAGAGAAATATTTTCTTAATCCACACAGATTAAATGTAGACAATTCATTTAAACCTTTCTCCACTGACAAATTCCAGCGGCTATATATATCTGAAGCATGTTAATCCCTATAATACAAATATAAAAAAAACTTATGATGCAAATTAAGGTTACTGTATACCTTCAAATATTAACCCTTGTCCTGCTAAAAACGATTTCATATAAATTAAACCTGTATTAACTTTTGAACCTGTTGATGAAACCTTATTAAATGACCATTCATTTTTTATGTCTTTGCAAGTATAATCTA
>JAOBAY020037937.1:0-14028 GCA_025331085.2 Zoanthus sociatus
GATTTCCCTGCAAGTTAATGCGTTGAGGAAATCGCACTTTGAAAGAATTGGATGTATTGTTTGGAAATTCATCCAGATATGAATTACTTGGGACAACCACTTGAAAATGGTCTTGGTTCATGTTTGTTTTCAAACTAAATCGTTTTTATGAATCCAACTGTCGTATTTGGCAGGCCAACCTTTCCAATGGACTTTCAATTGATTCCCTCGACGTTGTAATACTTTTTCAACTCGCCAAATAGTATTGTCATCCACATGTACTTTTTGCAGTTTTTCAGTGTAAAATGTACCTGTAATGGGTGTACCATCTAACTCTTTTACCTTGTACGTAACAGGACCAAATGACGACGAGTCCACTCTAACCACTTCAAATACATCTTCGGTCCACTGAGGTAAATATCCTTTTTTAAAATAGCATACAGCTTTGCTAAGACGTACATAGTCTCCTTCTTGGAATTTAGGAATTTGAGAAAATGTATGGGATTGGCCATACAAATTGAGCCATGCTTGTTTTTCGGTCTTCTCTGTCACCTCTTCAGGAGCCATCTTAATACTTCCATGATACGAAGCATTGTAACCATCTACTAGATCTTGTAGTATATCAATGTATCTGTAAGTATTGGCTGCTGTAAAATACTTGTACATTCGACCTTTCATAGTACGATGAAACCGTTCTATAATAGAACCTTTGGAATCCCCAGATGTTGAAAAATGACGTATTCCTTTTCGCTTGAAAAGATCTTATACATGCGTATTGTAAAATTCTTTTCCTTTATCCGTTTGAAGTTGATACGGTTGACATGGAGCACTACGCTTTAAAATATTCATCCATCCTTGCGTCATTTTAGGTCCTGACTTATCGTGAATAGGTTCTATCCAGGCATATTTGGAAAGGGCATCAATGACCGTTAAAAGATACTTCTTACCTTTGTTGTATTTACTTAGTTTTTGCATATCTACTAAGTCAGCCACCCATTGATGATCCAAATACCCTACTAATACTCGAGAGGTAGGAAACTTTCTACGCACAGGTTTCTGTAAAGTATAAGCAATATCTCTTTCCAAAGCTTTCTTGACAGTTTTGACAGGAATTTTGTTCATACGTGCATACCTATAAATTCCACCTAGACTTCCTTTTTGACTAGGATTATGATAGGCTTTACGTATACAGTCCAACTCTTTATGGCGACCCATGATTTCTACAACACGTTCTGAACCATCTCCAGCATATATAACCTACACTTTGCAAAGCAAATACAATGAATCGAGAAACCAAATCAGGCCTTCTACGGTTGACTTGTTCAAATCGCGAATAAGCTTCATCAGGATCATAAAATTTAAGAAGTCTATACATATAAGTGAGAAAACGGCCCCAATTTCGAGGTGTCTTTTCCATCATGATTTCAAACATATCTGTTTCATCTTCTTCTGGTACATCATCATTACTTTCCTCCACAATCTGTTTTTCAATGAGTTGACTCTCTTCACTATCAGGAGGAGTGATAGTTCTTGTTAATATTTTTAAAAGACACCAAACTATCTTCATTTTCTTTCAGGGGAGTTGTTACCGTGTTGATATTGTGGAGCTTGTACCCGTTTACCGCTGGCGGTATACTGATAATGACTCACGGTCGACTAAGACTTTATGTATGCACCTTTACGATCCATTGACTCCTTTGGGTCATGGCCGTTTCAAATCCTGCAAGTAAGTGTACTTCTTTTTTCAGATTGTTCAACTGTTTGTGGAAGCATTGGGATTGAGAGGAATAGGATGGTGCAAGGGATCTACAAAAGGAACAAAAAGAAAATGTTACCACTCCCATTATATTCATTTAATACCTGAAAAACCTAACTGTTTTACAACTAGTCTACGATACTTAATGATAGAACCTAAGAACCGAAGAAGACATGCCTTAAGAGTCCCATCACTCCCTTGAGAAATTTTTTATTTTTTATTTTTAACAGATCATTACGCTTTATTCCAAGCTCAAGAAACATGCTTTTAAGTATGGTCCTTCATGGAGACCTCATGTAGCCTGCTATCATCCTGTTACTCATCTTACAAGATATTTTTCTTATGATATTCCTCGTGACGACAGGCTTTTGTTTAATTATGATGGTTTTTTCAGCACATTTTATCTCATCATGGAGTGTCTCCATTTCAGATCCTTTTCCTTTTCCTTTACCGAGGAGGCATATGCACTTAGGTTATTATTATTTTACTCCTCCACGTGATATGACCTTTATAAATGTGAAATCAAAGAATGTGAAACCAAACATTGCTTAATCTTTAAACATGAACCCTTTTCGGCTCATCTTTCCACTTTCTTTCCGGACAGTGATATGATGAAAAATGATACATACTGGAAACCTAAACCTTTTGACTGGTTTGGTTATGAATATGCTACAAATATCATTTGGGATCTCCCGTTACTGTCTAGAAATCTGATACAAGATACCCCTAACAAACAAGCCTTCATTGTTCATAGACCAAAAACAGATACCATTGTTGTCTCATAAAACGAGTGGAGTCTAGCACTACGCCTCTTATTGGTTGCTTTTCTTTATATCTAGGCTTCATTTTCTACTTACACTTTATTTTTACAACATGTCGGACAGCAGAACAACCCTTCCACGTCCTTCATTTGATCAATCGCTAGCCAGAGAAAGTGCGCGCCAACAGCGCAAACGAGTGGGTGGTAAACACACCCAATTAAGTGATCGATTGAGTCTCCATGACACCCGCGAGCAACTTCAAGCCTGTCAATCTATTACAACAGAGATAAAGGAACAAGAGACTCAATTTGTGCCGTTGCTAAAAAAGTCTAAGATAGTAGAAGAAGAAGAAGTGTACCGCAGTTTCCGGCAATGGGGCAAAATCTTCTGGAAGGTAAATATGAAGTGAAATTCAGACCTTGTCCATTTCACCCCAAGGTGTCAGTGGAGTATAATATTTCAGTCAATGATTGGGAATACTACCGCTGCCCTGTTAAAGCTTGTCCTTTCTTCTGTGGAGTGGACAAGGTTGATGATTGGCTTGTAACATTGCCAAGACAACTGCACAAATACTATAAAGAGACGCCAACTGCAGACTTCGAAATCACTCTACCCTTCTGCTGCTTCTGCAAGCACGAAGGATATAACAGCCTCAAGCTTGGGAAAAGTGCCTCCCCGAAAAATCCTGGTCGATTTTATTTGGCCTGCAAGTTCGTCACTAAAGATTCCACCATTAAAACAGGCTGCAAGTCCTTTCAATGGCTCAACATACCTCTCTTGTCTCGCAATGCAAACGCTTGGAGAGCCCTGGTCTACACAGCACCTGCGCAGTGATAGATCTTGAGGGTTTTATGAGACGACATTATGGATTTATCACCCGTGAAATGGCTTATTGTTCTGTAATCAATCCTAACGATCATACTTCATATCACTATCATCCTCGAATCCTCTACAGTGACTTACCAGAACAAGAAGTTACATCAGTACATTATGTCATCAAAAACATTCATGGTTTATCTTACTATCCTAAGAAAGGCGAAAATCCAAGACCTTTTCAAAAACTGAAAAAAAGATGTTGTAACTGTTTACAAAAAACTTCAATCACCTGACAGACCTTACATGGCTTTTAAAGGAGGAACCATTGAAAGAGATTTATTACAAGAACTCAATATTCCTCATTGGAACCTTGAAATGATGAACTGCCCTAAATTTGACTCTTTACCTAGATTATGTACTGTAGCATCTTGTGGTTATCACAAACAGCCTCTTAAGCATCATTGCCCTATAGTAGAATGTTACCATTTTGTACAATGGATTAGATCTCGTTCAGGCTTATCTTACGATACTAATTTTGTGAATACTTTGCGTTTAGATAATTGGTCTTAATTTTTATTTTAGGTTCTTATTGCACTTTGGTCACCAGGCTTAGAGTACTCTCCTCTGCAGCATACTCATCTAATCGATTGGTTACCGAAAAGAGATATGTATGGTTTTCAGAGAGAATACATTAATTGTTCCTCCGGACTCATAAATTGGATGACTAGATTACAAGCAAAGATAGATAACAAACGTAGATTAGATGATGATGAGGATTCTGCAGGAGTAAAAGTTTTTACTGATTCTGATGATACTGATTATTCTGATGAATAAAGCGTATACTTTTAAATTATTTCAGGTGGTTGGTCTTTTACCTTTAGTACATTTAGCTGGTGACTATCCACTTCATACGGTGAATATTGAAAGCTACCGTGAAAGAATGGAACGTTTTATTGAAGAAGGTTACACTTACTCCATTCTTGTATGTGGTGTTGACGATGTTTACAAAGTAGATGCTATGAAACCTCTCATTTACTTGTAGATTGCACCTTTCAAAGCTCAAGCAATTCTAAGAAAATTGCCAATAGCTGCTTTCGATGAAGGAAGAAGAATATTCGATTGTATATGCGGACGAACTAGATATATAGAGGGCTTACACTGGGGAAGTGTGATAGCTAATCTAGCTAATAATAATATTGAAATTCAATGTAGACATAAAGAGATCTATGCGATTTATAATAATTATATGCACTTAGCGTTTCATTACCATTGCAATGATGATAATGATACTTACTTTTTTACTTTTCCTAGGTAGCTCAAATACGTAGCTCAGTATACACCTTCGAACCTTCCTGCTATCACATCATGGCTATCAAGGCAGCTTATTACTTTTCAGAACTTGATGGTTATACAGTTTTTTATCATTTTCATAATTCCTAGGAATATAGATATTGTCATTTTCATAGAGATAGTCATGATGAAATATTAGCATTTCATACAAATTGTTTCTTACATTACTGTCCCTATTCTTAGATTGCTTTTCATCGAGGAAAGTCCTGTTGGCACATTTTGGATATTAGCCCTGCTGCTATGGTGCCTTTCATATCAAACAAAAAGGACTGCTACGATTTTATGTACTTTAAACATCCACGTAATGAATTTAAGAATCATCGCCACATTACTTTAGCCATCTATAGTTACTTTGTAGTTTATAAAATGAGGTCTTTTGATTCTAGCCTTCGAGTAGGTTTCACTACACTAGAACGTTTAACACCCCTAAATTGATTTTTTTCAGGTAGCCTTCAGCCTTAAACGATTCGGCTTGGACATACCCCTTACTTGTTGGCATATTTTGAATATGCAATCTAGTGTTACCAATGCCTATTTAGGTGTTCTCATATAGAGGAACTCGTACCAATATGAATATCATTATCATATATATAATAAAAAAATGATACTTAGGTCTCACTATGATAATAATAATGAAATCATAGTGAAACCTAAGTATCATTTCTATACTTATAAAATGTATTTTCGTTCTCCCAACAAGCATGTAGATTTCTGTGAACAATTCCGACTTACAGCCTTAAAATATTCCCCCCTTTTCTTGCAGCTTGTTATTCCAGTAATCGACAGTTTCGTAGAGGCTTATGCCCTTCATCGGCACATTTTGGATGTAGAATTTATTATACTTAATTTGGATTATAAGACTCGCAGTTTTACATACCATTTCAGCTTTCATAAAACTAAATACGCCAATCAAATGTATGACATTTTAATGCTAGCTCCTAATTTCTTTGCTACTAGGCAAAAAAGAGTACTCTCTTATTTAGGTGAATAATTCTTACTTTTTTCTTAGATAAAGTCAGCCACAATTTCATATCAAAGAGTACACATGGAGTATCCAAAGCGTGTTATTCCTGAATCTATTTTAGCTTATCATGAAACATGCTGTTACTTACATTATGAACGTAGTGTAGTAACCCAAAATACAGATAGAGCCTATACAGGTGTTTGGGGGTGTATGCTTATTTTCATTTTAGGTATTGCTCTCATTGTATTGATTGCTGTACTTTTAAATCCTTCTCATTTTTTTAGATAAGGTCAGCAACTATTCAATATCAAAGAGCCAAGATCAAGTATCCAAAGTGTGTTGTTCCTAAAAGACGAATTTTTTTATTTAAAAATGATGATCTAAGATTTCTAAAATACCAACATGAAAATGATACACCCTACGAAGCATGCTGTTATTTAGATTTCGTACAAAATTCCAAATATTATAATGTTTACCACGATAATCGAAATGCTATAGAAAAGTTTACGGGCGACAACCAACACTGCTGTTGTTTAGTCATTTTAATTTTTGCATTAATTTTTGGATAATTTTTCGTGTAGATAAACCCTATGATTGAAAGATATAAAGACGTTTTGTATTGGTTATTTCATGATCTACCTGAAGAAATTCAAGCCTAAAGGATATTTTTTTCTTATAGATAAAAGCTATGATTGAAAGCAGTAAAGACCTTTTGTACTGGATTAAAGGATATAAGTATCCTAAAGTAGTTTCAAGACCCTATAACTCCAATATATATGAAAAAATTAAAGCTGTACGTAGAAAACTAAGAGACTGTTGTTTTCTCATTCAAACTAAGCAACTTTATTGGTTTTATGGTACAAATGACATTGCAAAACTATCCATTGAGTTCATTCTAAAAGACTAGTTTTGACTTTATTACAGGTAAAATCTGTTTACGATTGGATTAATGTACTAATACAAGCAAAATACCAAATGAAATATCCTCTTACAAGTGAATTTATAGCTCTTCATAAAAGACCTGACTGTTGTGTTATACAAGCATGTTCTTTTGATATTGTCTCATTTTTATCGTAGATAAGACCTTTCATTCTTGACAACCACGGTTGTTGGAGGAGTTATAGTATAGCTTATATAGATGTATTAACTGAATGGCAATTGAAACAATATGAACCTTGTCATTGGCCTTGCTTTTAATAAAAAATATGTTTTTGTTCAATCTTGAGTGTCAGTTCTTGTAAAATACGCGAAATTCCCTCTCGGTATCATCCAAACTAATCCATTTAGGGGCTTTAGGGTGTCTTGATTCCCAAAGGTTGACCTTGCGCCAAAGTTCGCATATATCCTCAACGATATAATAAATTTTTTGATTATATAGGTGCGTGTATTTTTCCACTTGAGCAAATATTCCTGCACGTTTTGAAGCTGGGAAATCATACATCATGCACATTACAAATGTATCCGTAGTCATATCCTTTGGCTCCACGGACCATACTCTCAATACATCTAACAGTTCTACTTCATCCACTTTTCCCTCATTAATATAATCAAGATAATTTCTATCACCTCCCAATAATCTCTGTAAAATTAACCATCTTAACGTTCTGATAGCTAAAAAGCAACTAAAATACTACAGGTTCATCCTTTTTTATAGCTCTTTTATTCCTTCTGATTGGTTCACATCGTATAACAACGTAAGTTCTTGTCACTGTGAAATTCATCCACAAACACATCACAACATGATAGTCTCATCCATCCATCATGCTTGCGATTCACTTTGAACACAAATTTGACAGTAACATCATCATCCAATTCTTTTCCAGTCCATTCTTCCAGCACCTGTTTCATTTGTTTAACACTATATTCAATGCTATCGTTTAGCTTGCTACGCATTCCCAATATTGCATCCTCTGCAGTTTTCACTTTCTTAGGGGTGGGTTCCTCATCCTTCGTCAAATCAATCTTGGTAATGTAAGGCTCCTTTTTGAGATTGGATTTCAAATCATCATCATTATTGGATGTCTTTAAAACAAAATTGACAGATTTTGGAAAACCTACCAAATCATCATTATTGGATGGTTTTAAACAAAAAACTTCTTCTGCCATGATTTTTTCAGCTCTACTCTTTTTTGCAAAATGAAAAGAATAAAAATGTTTTAAAATGTGCTCAGCTTTTATAACATTTTTAGGATGACGTGTTTCATGTTCATTGGCTGCTCAACCCTCCAGTAGTTTCGATGTCAGCTCCTGGATTTTGGCGCTCTTTTTCTCAACCATTTTTCTCATTTTAGTAAGTTCTTTTTCTTTTTCCGCCAGTCGCTGGTGTAAGGTTTTTCCTTGCTCCACAAATATTTGCTCGATATCTTCTTTTTTCATTTCCTCATGCCTTTTTAGCTCCTCACGAAGATGCTTGCACACGGCTTTCTCTGAAGATAATTTCTTGACCAGATTGCCATAACTTTTCGTCACTTTATCTAGTTTCCTGAAAGCTGTTAGCTTTTCATTGATCTCAGCATTTTCATTTAACACCGGTAACGGTTCGTCTTCAATAACTTCATAGTTTTCGTTTTCTTCAAAGAGATAAGGACTAATATACGTCTCTTCCCCTGAAGGCTTTTTCACTTTTTTGGCTTTCTTTACTTTTCTTTCTTTCTTTAGTTTTTTCGTTAGTTCAACCATTTCTGGACAATTCCAATCAATAGGATCCATGGCATCATCGATTCTTTTCTTTTTTTGCTGTAATTTTTCCAACATTTTTTCACCCCCCTGAAACATGTATACCTTAGGAGCAGTGAAACATACAACATCCTCTATATTTTCTATATGATCCATTTTTATAGAAAATAAAATTTTTTCTGAGTTTTCGAGCCTTTTTATACACTTTCGGCGTAATTTTTAGCTTTTTTACGTCATTTTCGCCATGTTTTCTGCGATCAGCTGATTTTGAGCCTCATTAGATATTTGCCGGGAAAAATGGGTACGTATCACGGGATACATACTACTAATGGCTGAGCCAAACATAAATTTATTACAAATATCACGGTCAAGCTGTAGAGGAAGAAAAATCGGGTTTACACATCTATGTATCTAGTGTTTAATGCTACTGCGTCGATAGACGGTAGCCACTATGTCGCCGTGCAGGTAAGCAAGTCTGTAACACCACAGCAGGAAGCCTAGCCAAGTAACCAATAACACAGGAAGCCCTCAAAATTTTGCAACGTTCGTTAAATGTTAGCAGATACAATAGTCTCCGGTTATCTCGAAATCGCTTATTTCGAACGTCGCTCTATCTCGAATCAAATCCCATTCCCCTTGGATTTGACTGGTGTTTTCTCTGTTATTTACTGCTATTTATCTCCAACACGATTATCTCGAATCTCCGCTTTTCTCGAAATATTTTTCTTTCCCCTTGGTACAAAAATACCCTTTATATTTCGAACATGCCTCAAAAGTTGCTCGTTAAAATAAAAAACGGTGCTACTTGTAATACTCTGAAATACTTTTTTATTTAAGCAGTTAATTATAATTTGCATGGCTTAAAAGTTTTGTCCGCTTGTATTTATTTTAAAAGCTCTATCAGGATGTCACAAACAAAGTTGTTCCGTTTGTCATTCGCGTAACTGGTTTGATTTCAGGCCAATATTCCCTTTTTAAAACTCTTGTAAATTCTTCTTCTCCTGATAAACTTAACTTGCAGCTAGGGAACTTGCATTCTATTGCCGTCACCAAGGTTCACGGTTTTTCCTTGCACTGTCACAATGCAACATTTTATGTTATTTGTTACATAACATGTTATTAATCTGAACTGTGGCTGCGACTAAACCTCAAAACTGTGCTATGTACGTTGTTGTTTAACGTCCACTTTGAATGTAAAATGAAATTAAGTATATACCGTTGTAATATAACTTAACTTACATAAAATATGTGAAGTTTTGAGCATCTTCACTTAAGTCGAACTCCGGTTATCTCAAACTTTCTCTCGTTGAGAGTTCGACATAACCGGAGATCGATTCAAAACACATGCGACTTTCAAAAGTGTGCAATTATAATTGCTATCATTCGAAATATTTTAAATTTTGTTTAGCGAATACCAGTCCAAGAGTTTTTAAATAAAAGCAACAATAAGTAATTCTTTTTTTTGAGATGAATGTTAGCGGAGCTCCTGTGGAGCACCATACTTAAAAAATATGGTATATCCTTCGAGTTGAATTTTCAACGTCATGTCCGTCCGTCCGTACATACGTACGTATTTACGTACGACGTCCGTGTACACGAGTGGAATAGGTTTATCAGAGACTGCAGCACGGTTAATATATTTTTGGGAGCTCCGCATTTAGGCAGTGCCTAAATCTATATATTATTATAGAATTACATACTACATCAAAAGACGATCTCAATCGACAACGTAAATAGGTGATGTCGTGATGTGGGTATAAAATAAACGCTCTAAACTAGATTCAAAAGGTTTTTTTAAATATAAATTTCTTCAATCACATTCCATGTTTACTTCCAGTAGCCACAAGCGCTTAAAAAGCTGCTTTTATTCTTGATGTTTGCAGTTTTTATTTAGTACACAGAATTATCTCAGGAAGTTACCCGAACGGACAGCTAAGTGCGTGACTGGGTAACGTTTAACAATTTTTTTTTAAATATCGCATGAACTAATCTAATTTAACAATTTGTTACTGATTTAAAATTCTTGAAAATATTGGCTGTGCATGAGAAAAGCTTACTGAATACGACATACTTCAGTTGTCTGAACAGCAGCAGCAGTCGTAATCAAATGCATATTGTTACAACGATAAAACGTTTCTTGATTATCAATTGAGTTAAGTTATTTACTGTTATGTGTGTAATTCTGAAATACTTCACTTTTTTAAAAGTTTACAAATAGGAAGTCAAGATGAATAAATAATTATATTCATGCAGTGGAATGACGCCTGCTTTGGTGTTTAACCTGCCGTGCGAAGCAAGTTCGATTCTGCTGCAAAGACAAGGGACCGAAGACAATTAGTTTGTTATTTGGTAGGAAATTTTGACAACGTTAAAAATATTTTCAAAAACGCTCAACTTTATTTTGTTTCTTGTTGTAAAAGAACATAAAAATGCAAACCTGCCGCTAATGAGATGAAAAGTAACAATAAAAGAATTGAGTTCTTTGTTATCATTTGTTGGTCCAAGTTTTATGTTTTCTTGTTTTTCCTTTGTCTCAAACTCCCAAAGGCCCTATACTCATCACTTATGATGTGTTGTTATTCTTTGAAGTTACTGAAATTATTCGTAAACTGTTGTAATCTTTGCCGATGAATGCAATGGTTGTTTTTCTCGTGTTAGCAATCATCTTAAAGGTAAGTTAGAATGACAAGTTAAAGTAACTAACGGTACTTTAAAATAGTTTTTGTTGGTACCGTAGTATTCTCTTCAACACGCCATCGTCAGCAAGTCAGTTATATATTAGAGAGACAATTAGTATTAAAACAAATAGTGACGAGAAAATGTTTCTTATTTTCTGAAATTTATGTTTAAATGACCAACTGATTCCAACGATTTCTCTTTAGGGCACAATGCGGAACCTTCAAACAAAGCCTTTAGACTGAGAACTTTTACAGGAGCAATCGAATATTAACAGCTCTCAGTGTTTCAAAATATGTCGGAAGTTTCTCTTTCGCGCGATGAAATTAAGGGTCTTCAAGGAACGGCAAAAACCACATCCGAAATCGCTCTTTGCACACAAGATCAATCTACCTCCGGAACTCTTGTTCAATCATTAAATTCACATGTTTTTAACACCTCAATATTGAAAAGTGATTCAGGAACAACAGAAGTTTTGAAAGCCTCGCGAGACCAAGTGAATTCTGTTGCTGTAGACTTCAAAAATAACAAAACACTCAAGAAAAACTGCCTGCAAGAAACAGAAACTGCAAATTTCCTACCATTCGAGTCCGTTTCACAAAACAATTATCTTCAGCCTCTGGAAAGTTCGAAAATTCCTGTTCTTAACAGTAATACTGTACAAGTTGTTCAGCGGATTCCCAGAACTCAAATAACTTTTGCTTCCTCTTGTACTGTCAGCAGTAAGTTTCAACAGGGTTCTTTCAGTGAAAAAGAATCTCGTACAAAAAATAGCGAAGATAAAGCTGATGAATCTTCAATTAATCGCCAAAACATACAGACAAACAAAAGATTTGCTGCGCTCAGTGAAAAATATGAAACTTTGATGGCTAACTTTACCAAAGATGTAAAACTAAGGAACAAAGAAATCGCTGAAATACATAGTAACACGAATAGGTTGGAATTACTACAGATAAAAAAGAGCGGCACTCCAAACATGTTAGATTTGTTGCAGAGAGACGAAGTAAACCCCGAGGAACGACAAAGGGGATCGGGAGAAAGCGTTGCAGTTAAAAACATTTCAAGGTTACTCCAGGAAGACACCATCTCCAGTATTAAACCTGAAGAACAGAAAACAAAAGAATTGTCTAGCTTTTTGGGCCGCGCAACAAAGCTACTCGAAAGAGATGCAACTCAGCGAGGAGATGCACAAAAAGCATTAGAAAACAAAGTAAATGTCTCATCATTTATACACAAAGAAAAAATAGCTTCGCAATTGACTGATAGAAACGAAAAAAGTGACAAAGTTTTAGGAACGCTGTTTTCAAGCAAGGATAGAATTGATACTGTGAACAAAGTTGAAGAGATATCTGCACAGAAGGACAGCAATACAATTGGTAGTCCGCTCAGTTTTCTCCGGGGAGACGTTTTCATTTCCGAGGAGGATAGCACGACCGAAACGAAAGAAAAGTTTGCGACGCACGAACCAAGTTCATGTGGAAAATATGAAAGTTTTAAAATCATTACAGCTGAAGATAAAATCGAGGAAGTAAAAAGTTCTGTATGGAAAAGCCTGGAACACGGCCCTAATACAACAGACAACTTTTTAGAAGAAATGGATGATGAATTGCATTGGGAGACAGCTTCGTCAATCAAAAACAAACCCATACCAACAGCAACAGCTGTTGACTCGCAAGTCTCTAAAGTTATGTCAATTTCTACCAATGACCCCAGACAAGGCAAACCAGAAAAACAAATCGAAAGGACTGACGGTTATATGCCCAAAAAAGCACAAAATAACTCTAAGAAAAGAAAAACTGACATTGCTCAGTTGGTGTTAAGAAAGTTTGAACGAGCTTCCAAGCATAAGGCTGTTGGTCGACGTTCAAAAGTATTTAGCACAATTGGGCTCACAGCTATTCCCACGACTAAACTAGAGTGTGACGCAGCGAGGGTTACCATAGAAACGACCAAGATTAACAAATCCATAAAAAGTGAGGTAGGTAGATGCGCTTTTGCATTAATCCCGATTCCCCGGATGGAGCTACAATCCTCGTCAAAAGTCCTTGGGACACCACACTATTTTTGTATGATTTAACTATTATTTTCAAAAACAGACATTTGAACTCAATAACTATTCGTAAAGTCCTCCCCCCCCACCCCCCATTCAATGTTGTATTTGGCAGTATGATTTGCAGAAATTTTCTGAATTTTCAACATTGAATGGGGTGGGGAGGGGAAGGGGCAGTTGTCTTTATATTTACGGGTGAGAAAAGGTGAAGTGTCCCAACACATTTGTCGAGAATTGTAGTTCATTATTAGGTAACAAAACAGTATACTAACAAGAGAGTTTTGTAGGTTTTCAATACGTTTGGATTAGAAACAAGGAGAAGCAACAACATGGATGCAGTTTCCTGATTTAAGTGTCTCACATACTATCCAAACCAAGTTTTTTAAAGCCTGATAGTGTTCAAGACAATCAAAGAATGTAATTGAAAACACATACACGACTTTCACTCCAATCAATTCCTTTCATCTTCTGTACATCGGCATGATTACAGTTTCAAAGTCAAACGTGATTTGCTTGTTTTACACAAGCCTATAAATGCAAACTTTCAGAAAAAAAAGTTGAATACGTGTAGAGGTTTAAAATTAACATTGATTCCAGTTGTTTCAAACTCTGTGTGAGTGGTATCGATTGAGCCACTTAAAAATGAGCTGCTCTTCCAGTTGTGCCTTTACAGCTCAGATGGTTAGAGCACTGCACCGGTATATCAGAGGTCACTGGTTTGACAATTTTTCTTCCAGTCTTCGCATTTTGCTTAAACTGCTGCATAACCGTGATGATCATTTAAACGCCTGGGAGGGATACTCTATTAGTTTTTGGCTAGCGGTGTGCTGCCCTAAGCTCAAAACCCTGACCCTGTCTCACACCTATAAATTTTTAAAATTGATACCCTACCGCAGACTCTTAAGTCAAAAATCATACCCTACCCCTAAGAAAACACACCTTAAAAGCTGCCTAACTGTACTATGTCCATCAGGGTGCTTATAGGACAGGCGTCACATCT
>JAOBAY020037973.1:0-14028 GCA_025331085.2 Zoanthus sociatus
ATACCCCTGAATAGAAGAGTGTGAACTCTAAAGTGCACACAACCCCAGCGGGGTCTGTAAACAATAGAATGAACTAATGAATTAATTGTCTGCCAAAAATATGGGAGGAAGGGGGGGGGGGCGTACGCCCCTTACGCACCCCTTGAATCCGTCCTTGGTAAAGTTATATAATGCTTATCAAAACTCTCTACTTTCAGATTGATTTGAGTGTGTGTCAATCACCGCACGAGTACCGTCTTGTTAGTGTTGTTAGCCATATTGGACAAAGTTCCACATCAGGTATGCAGGCCAGAACTTAGTATGAGGGCGCGTTAGTGGGGATTTTAGTTGCTATTTACAGACTTCAAAGGGGAGGGCCCAAAATCCTTTCACCCAAATAGTAATTTTTATTATTACATAGATCTACACTCGTAGATTTCATATGAAACTACATCCGGGTTACGAGTGGCATATTTTCCATATCCTCACTAGTGAAGACATCGCTGGTGTGATTCCTTTGCTTTTCCTCTATATATTCTCCCTTATTTTTCAAAGCCAATAACACACACAAATAATTTAAGAGTCTTCGTTGGAGTTTGAATCCACAATTATCAGCAAACCGGGGATGTTATCTACCAATGAGCCACAAGAACTCTGAGGAGGAAAGTGATCTCATTTGTTACGCTATTGCTAGCAGCAATCATTAGAGTCCTTTAGATCCGAGGAGGACGAGATTTCACGGCGCGCGCGCTTTTTCCAGCAGACTCGTTGTCGAGAGGACGACTTTTGCATGAAATCTCGTTCTGTCCACATCGAGTTTGGTTACTGAAAAAGCGCGTGCGCGCGCTTGAAATCTCGTCCTCGTAATCAGATCTAAATCTAAAGACTATGTTACAGAGTTGTTTGGGCAAGAAATAATTTACGACGATAGCTGAACACGTTTTCTATTTTAGGTCACTACATCAGCGATGTTTATGATTGTAAGAACAAACAGTGGATGAGCTACAATGACTCTACGGTAGAGAAGGTAAGTCCTGCCGCTTTAGTAGGACTAGGTGATTTAAAGTGCCTTCGAAGCGAAACCAGTTTTTACATTTCTAAGATCAGATCAATTCAAAAGTACTAAATATAGAAAGTTTCAAAGAGGTTGGATAACATGCCTCCGAGATATAACTGCCCAAATTTGCAGGTTTTGTGCAGATGATTGCCTAGCTCATCATGCATTCAAGGTATCAGGTTTCTCGTTTCTGCGACGCAGTTTTGTTTGCCAACTTCAAAAGCGACAGAGAAAATCGGAAGTGTTGCTCACATCTCGACACTGATTCACAGCACGGAGTTCAAACTCAAGCTGTTATAAGAAAATGATTTTATCTTCATTTAGAAACTATTTTATCACTCTTGAATTTTTAGTTAACCTCTCATATTCCGTGTACTGAAGCAAACAGAATGACGTGTGACATTTGCTAATTTGCATCTTAATGGATAGCCACAGAACAGACGCGTAGCATCTCTACAATTAATCTTAACTCTCTGAAATTTTGCCTATTTTTCTTTCTTATCATGATCTTTTAGACAACCAAAACTGACTGTTTTCGCTTCATAGGCACTTAATCATCGTATGGCTGTCACAACAATACAGTATGGCGTGACAAATTTGATCAGCTAGTGCGCGTGACCTTTTATTTTCACCATTGAAAGTCACTCATTCCTACTAGATAAACAATCTTCACGTTTCTTAAATTAACATTCAGATTGGAAATTGGATCTATAAGCCTAGTGAATACGTACTTTATGTATGTATATACATAAAAAAACAAAAAAATAAATAAGAATAGAAATAATGAAATAAATGAATATTAAGATTAAATTAAATTTATTGAAAATAAAAATACATGTTTTTTTTTTATTTTCCCCTTAATCCCACTCTTTTTGTTGTCTAAAATTATATGTTCTCAAATCGTCAGCTACAATGAAACTGACTCCTCATGCCGAAGATAGCAACTTTGCAATATGTTTGGAGTTTTTATAACTAATTTGGGCAGTACGTGCGTTTCAGATGGTCCACAATGAGGCACGGAAATGACGTGAGCGATATGAATAGTTGTATGCTAGTGTAGTGACGATTGAAAGTTTCATACGCGTTTCCTATATCGTTTTCTCTTTCTTAAAATGGAAAAATAATTTTGTAAAAATATAAGACATGTTCTCCATGCAGGCCTTGCGAGGCTACTCACGGCAGCTACTAAAAAGTTTCATCAAGGGTTGCAGTATAATCAGCGAGTTTTTTTAGAACTTATAATTTTATGACGCTTTTTTGTAGGTTACCGAGCACGAGGTTCGTTATAGTCGTTGTAATACGGGCTATATTTTCTTCTATCAGGACAAGTAAGTATTACACACGTATGTGTATCTTAAATTTGAATAAAAATCAGCCTGAAAGTCTTGCAAATTTCCTGAGGTTCTTGAAAATCCTGGAATGGCTTTTAGCAGAAGTCATTTTGAGCTTTTTTCAAAGTTTTGGTTCATGCCGCTGATAAATTTGGAGATGTGATTAGCTTTAGGCTTTTTATACCATTCACCTGTCAGTTGAAACCTCGTATTTGCCATGTGTTCCCGATGGTTCATTAAAAATACAATCCTGAAAAAATGTCTGAGTCACTTCGTTAATTTTTTAGTTGTTTATTTTTTTCCATACTTGGTTTAAATTTAATATTCAGTAACACTTATTGACTGGGTCCGAGGAAACAGTATATTTTGTCGTCCCGAGACCGCCAATGTTGAAACATGGCCGTATGAGGGAACACAGAACATACTGCGTTTTGTTAAATACCAACTATAAAAAATAACAAAAAATGGCTTTTAAAGAATTTTTTTATTAATCAAATATGTGTTTTGTGAACCTTTGAAATCACGCTGAATAGACCATTTTCGCATTGCAGAGTACCGCTAGATTTAATGACACTGATTCAGTTTTTGCAGTGTTAGCCTCGTTTTGTTGTTAAACATTCAAAAATTCGGAGGATTTATAACTTTTATAAAAATGTTTTTAGAAACCTTGAGGCTCATACCATTCCAAAGTAATTTGCTCTCTTTGTTTTTTCTGGTACAGAATTTTTCAAAAGTCTTTCTAATTTTGTTCCAAATCCTGGAAAATTGCTTAGTAACGTTTTAGAACTAAAAGAACATTTTTGAATTTCCCAGAATGTGAATTAGACAATACAGCTAAAGAGCAAGAGTCATTGATACCTGTTTTTATTGTATTATTGTTTTTCAGACAGAGTGTCGAGAGTATGGAGCAGTCAACGGCGCTGAGAGCCAGAATTACTAACGTTTAACCTTCGCCCTACTGGAATAACTCTCGGCGCTGTATCAAAATATGATTGACTAGTTGAAAGTCAATTAATTTATTTATACAATTTTCAAATATAATGATTAAAAACAAATGAATTTATTAATTAGCGTCCAAAAACGAGACAATGTTGTTTATTCTCAGATTGTGTATCGCATCGAGATATAACCGTTTTCAAAATTATTAAATTATATTGAAATGATGTAATTTGTAAGTTTCACTTGAGCTGAATGATAAAGTTAAACAAAAAGGAATGGAGTCTCTTACTTGCTTTTACTTTGTATTTTATTAATTTTGTTTTGTATTAATTTTGCTGTTCTTATTTTGGTCATTTTCGTGGTTACAGCCCCGAAACGAGGCTGCATACAATGTTCTTCAGTCGTGGTAACAATATTATATAAAAACTTATGGACCATCAATAGCCAAGCCTGCTATCATGCAGATATCTAAACTTTTTAGTAAAAATTCAGCCCCACTTAATTAGATAATGGTCAGTACATAGAACTAGATAGTTCAATATTGCCGCCTGTGGTTGCAACAAGTTCAAACATGGGAAAATATTTAAATTCATTGAAAATTGTTTAGAAATGTTGTAGTAGGTAGCTTAATATATCAGTTTTAAAAACCGAGTAGATGCATGTATGCTGTTGTTAACGTAAACTTTTTGAAAAGTTTAACCTTAGCTCATTACATCATTCATAATATACTGTTTGAATGTAGTGTCGGGAGACATCAGACTTGTCAGAGTTGGGGTTTTGGATGGTTTGCCTCCAAAAAGTTGGGATTCTTAAACTTGGGAGTTGGATTTTGACATATTTAGCCCGGAGTTTTCATCAAATATTTATTTTTATAAATCAAGAAAACTTTATTTTAAAAAACCTATTTAAAAAATCCTAAAAATATGAAAACGTCGTTAAAATAAATTCAAGAATGAAATTCGTTTATATTCTCCTCAATGGTGACATCAAACTACAGTCATCAATAGTCTCCTATTTTGTGAAAGGTGTTCTTGAACCCTCACACATGCACGCATTGATCTAATAAAAAAAAAACATTTTTAAGCCATGTGATAACAAAGGTGTATGATATTTATTATTGTTATTATTATCATTATATATGTATCTATATGTATGATAAGAGAAACGTCGACGTGATTATAATTTAGTAAACTACCCAGACGTGAAACAATAAGTAATTCTTGGGAGTTTGATATCTTAGAAGATGGAGTGTGGTAGTGAAATATGCCGAGAGTGACTTCTGACTGGATATCTTAGCAATATTTTTACATAACATTTACCATGTAATGGAACGGAACGGGCTTACAAACAAACAGTTGCTAGCTACTCCCTTGCTCGAGTTGTGTTCCTTTTACGTAGAGTGACCGGGAAAGACGGATTTTTGCTGATTTATTCTTTGTAGCATTTTAAATTTTTTATACATTTCGTGGTGTAAAAAGGTTTATTGTTCTTTGTTGTTTCACATGCTTTTTGATTGACAAAGAAATGGGCTTTTAGATGTGTTAATTATGTATATGAGTGCTAAAAATGTCCAAACTACTATACTTAAAATTTGAAGTATGACACAAACATCAGCGCTGATTATCATATTAAAATATACAGTTTAGGAACTAAGTAAATCCTAACGTGGAGGTGCAAAAATTAATTACTGACGCTTTGGAGAGTTTCCTACATCTGTTTCACGTTATAAAAATATCTATTTAGTATTCGAGAATGCAAGCGTACAGCTGATGCTGGTGTGGTGTGTTCACTCAAACCTTTTATCGATTATTTGAAAAAAATAATATTTACTGTAATTTTTTTTTAAAAAAAAAAACAAGGAAAAAGGAAAAAAGTGTTTCTCAAGCGATCTATGACAACAGTTATTTTTGTTCAGTTGTTGCTATTGTCTGGCTTTTCAGTGAAAAAAAGGTTTTATACTTTATACATATCCTCTGGGAAAAGCCCTCGCTAAATGTACAAGTCAAGCGCTTTATAAAACTTACACTGTAAAATACCATCATTGTATTCCGAACAATTCTATTATCTGAGTATCTATAACATTGTCGTTAATATTCTATATATACTATACTATTATCTCAGTTCATTGACGCTGCCGAAACATGTCTGCAAAGTTAAAAGTTGTCTTTTATGTTTTAAAAATTTTATACTTTAACTGAAGTGTACATTTAGATATTGAATTTGTGACTTTAAACGCACGAAACTCGAAGACATTAAACAGCTTCCCTTTCAGTGGTTGTCGCATGCAAGCAAGCATTTTTATAGCCTTTCTTTAACTTTTTTTTAATCTAAATAACTCGCGAATTAAATTTTTATTGCTAACAGTTGGTACAAGGGGCCGATGTTTCTAGCGTTAGCCCACCGGTGCTATAATTTTCGAGACACTAGCTCGCTTTCTTAAGCGAAATAGAACAAAGATTTCAAACTAGAAAAGTTATATTTGTCGTGTTGTACACTTTTTCACGAGAATATACTTTATTAGAATCTTGAGGCTGATCTTGGTCAAATTGTAAGAATATTTTAAGCATAATGCTGATGCTCAGATTTTATTAAGAATATAATTTTGCATGTCTGAAAAAAGCATTACTGATTACATGTAATACAACTGCACTCTAGTCCCAAAGGGCAAAGCCGTATACAGATCTATTACCTTTGAAAAGCTTCAGTACCACAGTCACCGATATTATCGAAACTAAGCCTGAATATTCGTAAGAATATTTCAGCCTAAAATCGGCGAAAAAATAAGAATATCCACAACCTTCGTCCCAAAAAGAATATAAAAAAAGAGTATTTTCGCCGACACATTACATAAAGCTCTTTTCCTAAATTATCAAATAAGCACTTCCTCTAATCTCTTTTATTTATGTCTTATCGGTTTATTTTGAACACGCGTATAATTTTATGAGTACTTTTCAAGAACAAAAAATAGAATTTCCTTGAAGTATAAATAGTTTTTATATCTTATAACGGAAACTCTTAAGACGTTCCACTATATTTAGGCTTTTTGAAATCCAAAACAATAAATAATTATGACCTGTTTGAATAAACAGTTTTAATATTTTAAGATTAATGATACCCTACAAAAGTACAAGACTATAAAGTAAAATGTAAATAAAACGCTTGTTTGGACGAGTTGTGAATTCAACTGCAGATTGACTTATGACCATATTTCTATGAGTAATGCCCAGCATTAGCAGTAGTCTTCGGATGGAAAGTATATATAAGACGCACACTACAGTCTAGGCTTAACGTAAACGGTTTCTCCAAACTTCACTGTTTAACGGTGCAAATATTAGGGAAATAAAAACCTCGATAACGCAATGTCGTTAGACGTTAATGAAGCTGGCGTTAAGAGAGTTAATGTCGGCGCGGCTGAAAATGGTTTGTTATAGATATTCTTTACCAATTAAGAACTGCCATTTGCGAGTAAGCAGTGTAGCAGGTGTTACGTTATTCAAGTTTGCAAATCTCATTGCTAAGGTTTACATTTTGAACGTTTGCTCTTCCTCAGAGGCCGTCAAGACTCTGTACCCGCGGAGTTGACGCCACTTTACAGCTCAATTCCCGCCTCTTTTCACGTGCGGCGGCTCTTTTGATGGCGTCTCGCGCTGGGGAAGAGGTTGTATAACGTTCCTTTTCCAAAAGAACAGAAGGCGGCGAAATGCCCGTCTAAATTCGTGACTAATAAACGCATATAGAATAGGATTCAATAAGCAGTTCATATATGCTAACCAACACACAACAGTATCTAAAATTTCTATTTCACAGCTTTTCACTCCTTCGTCCAACAAAATTTTCATGTTTATGATCAAGAATGGAAGCCAGCACACTACAAAACAGCAGATCACAATTCCAAGAGTTCTTGCTATTCTCAGTTCCCGAGACAAAATTAAACCGAGTCGGGTTTGTGAAGAGTTTTGCAACACACTTGCAGATGCGATTTTTCGTGCGTGTTTTTTTGCAATAAAGTAAATTTTTGCATATAGTATTACCATTACGCTGAAAGGAGAAAGTACGTTACCAAACAAAAGAAAGGAGTAAAAACTAGGCTTTAAATCGAAAGTATAAACCTCTTCCTTCGGTGGTTTAAGGAGAATGAAAAGCAACACACCAATCATTGTAGAATAACACCAAACTGTAACGAGAACTCTTTTTGTCGTCTCGAGTGTTATCCAGTGTTGGTATTTTAATGGAAAAACCACCGCAACGAAGCGATCCCCACTTATAGCCAAGAGATTGAAAATCGACGCCGTCAGAGTGAAGAAGAACAGCGAATTCCAAAGATTACACATATAACTTCCCAATGTCCATCGAGGAAAGTTTACCCAGTAGATGAAATCAAAAGGTAGAACACTTGAACTAACCAAGATATCTGAAATGGCAAGGCTGAACACAAGATAGTTGGAAAGCTTTTGTAGGAAAGAGTATTTCATTACTGAGATACAAACCAAAGAGTTTCCCAGAACTCCAAATGTCATAAAGAAGATCATGAGTACCAATCCACCAATCTTGAATCCTTTTCCAAGTGTTTCTTCGCACATAACCATTGTACCACTTACGGAATCATTCATTGTCCAAAGAGCTCCATACATGTATTTGTAAGCTTCAGAGTTTTAAATGAAGTCGCGGAAATGAAGATTGCTTTGTTGAATTGCCACCCCTGCTGATGTAATAAAACAAGCAGCCTTAAGTTTTCATTTACACCTTTTATGCAAAAGTTGACATTTTGCTTGTCGCGTGGATCGAATTGGTTGAAATATTACTCAATAAATACATTTGTAAGAGATGCCGTGTTTTTCAGCTTTAAATTAATGCATGAAATCTTCTTTTTTTTACTTCAGTGGCTGTCTTTGAAACTGAGCCTTATTAGCTTGGTCGGTGAAAAAGTACACAAAGTTGATTTTCAGGCGAAGAGCAGATTTGAATATGTCTTTTGTGTTTGAGCAGGTATAAATCCTCTGCTCAAATGATTGGTGCTTGCCAGGTGATCAACAAGCAGTCATTTAATTTTAAAGGTTCAAATAATGATTTAACGTGCCATCTTATTCTATAGTGAATTACTTACGAATCTTTTTTTTTAAATATCTCATTGACGTTGTGCCATTACTGAACTTGTTCAAATTACCACAACAAAACCGATTAATGCCAATCTTTTAAAACCATCAAATATGTAATAAAATATTTATACTCCAATTTAAGAGTATGTTATGTTTTTGCTAAACCGAAAACAAGCCAAAAGAGTTTAAAATTCCGGGTTATAAAAATCCATTTCAAGTTTTCATGTTTTATTTCAGTTTTAGATTTTAGTTTTCCATGTCAGTGACTTTCGTTTTTACGGTGCGGATAGAAAACAAAATTTGTTCTCTTGTGTATGTATACGGCAAAATTGGCTTTTTCTCTTCGACGTATTTTTCATTTTAGTAAATAAATAAATCGTACTATAGAAATTTGACAACATTAAACAAAGAGTCAGTATTATTACTTTCTTTTAAAATGGTTCACTTTTGTATATTTAAAACTATTCTCAATAAAAACACATATTGAACGATTGAAACGGCTCATATGAAAAGTAATAAAGACAAATATTTTAATAAGTGGAAGTTCACACTTTCCAGGTCTCGTTTGCCGGTGTCAATTCTGGTAAGCACCTATCAATGTCTTATGAGTTTCAACATTTATTTTACTCAGTCCGTCCTCAATCAATGGGCGGAACTTTTTTCAAAGTCAGTTAAGTACACCACCGAACCGTATTTTAATAACGAAAAGTTTGTTGTGCTATTTTCTTTCTAGTGTTTTCCTTTTTTAAAAAAGTTTTTAATAAAACAGTTTATATGTAAATATCTTTTTACTTCCAGCCAAGTAATTAAAACCTTTTCGTATTTACTAAAGCAGCCGATATCTATTTTTGCGCGCTGTATTGGCTCTCATAAGTGTGTTATAAAGCAAACGAAGAAGCCTAAGCCGTGTATTGCACTGTGATAAAACACGACGGGCATTTGTGAACGATCGAGAAATGTAGAAAACACGAGCCGCAGGGGCCGCAGGCGAGTTGATAGTAACTAATTAAAGTTGATAAGCTAGAAGACTTGACACCTAAATAAAGTCTTTATTATTTATTATTATTACAGTGTAATACACAGCTTAGGCTTCTTCATTTGCTTTATAACACGCTTTTTCTGTTTTTTATGCGCTGAGAAAGCATGGGTTTTTGACCAATCAGAGCGCGCGTACGTGATACATAAAACAGTTGGAAGTATCTTCTTTTCACCAGGCCCCGTTGCCGTGCACTCACGACCCAGCATGCTTTGCGTGCGCGAAAAGGAAACGTCACCAAATCCAAGATGGAGACAGGGCTATTGGTAAGAGTGTCTTCTAAAATAAATCTTACAATTTTATTTTTCTAACAGTTCGGTCATTTCACTATATCCTCGAGACGTCTGAAGTTTTCAAGACTGGTTTTGATATTTTAACATGTTTACTAGAGGCTGAAGAAACTTGTGCCATTCAAGACCGTTTAATTTTTTTTAGAGATGTTCGGAATCAAACGGAATTAGACCCTGAGAAAAAAAAGATCCCTTACGCCGATTTAAGTTAACAAGAGAAAAAATTGGATAATAGTTTCTCGTAGGTTAAGTTTTTGGAATTGTTTGCAAAGGAATACTTGTGGATGAAAATCATTAATCATCATTTAAACAACGAATTGATACATAATATCTATTTACATGTGAACCAAGGAGGCGTCTATGTACACAGTAAAAGCTGTTGCTATTCTGGATAATGATGGAGAAAGAGTTTTAGCGAAAGTGAGTATGCATTGTTTTGTAGCTTGTTCACTAGTTAGTGAAGTACTTTATTTAGCACAGTCGTATGTAAGTGTATTTTTATTTTGATTATCATGTCTTTGGCCATTTTGTTTCAGTACTATGATGACACATACCCCACAGTCAAGGAACAAAAGGCATTTGAAAAGAATCTCTTCAACAAAACTCACAGAGCAAATGGTATATTGTTATAATAGAGCTTGAATGCATTAGTTTCCTACAGTATACAAATCTCTCAGAGCTTTTGAGAAGTTATTGCTAAACCCAAGCGATTCATCACTTTGTTTGCCTTACTGATCTTAAACCCAAATGTTAACATTTATCTTTGTTTTTTGCTACCCAAAGTTATCATAATAATGCAGATTGTGAACATGTTGATTAAAAGCTGGGCTGGTGTTTCTAAAGAAACAATTTCAAAAGATGATAATAATAATAATAATAACAATAATAATAATAATAATAATAAAGACTCTATTTAAGTGTCAACTCTTGTAGCTGAACAAAGGCCTACTAACTGGCGACAGACACACACTTATAAACACAGTTTTAAGTTAAAGATGGCTGCAACAGAAGAATAACTCCTGATGACTCTGACTCTCATTTATAAACTTTCTGAGATGGAGTACTGCATTAATGTTTCAATAGAAACAATTAGATGTATTTATAAGTTTTACACCGAAGTGAATATAATGGTGAAAATTGACGTTTTTTGCACTGTAGTCCTTTGTTAAGGTGAATGGGTGAGAGATAAATAGGGATATTACAGAGTAAAATAATGCAATAAAAAGATAGGCATGTTAAAGAGTTGTCTTAGTTATATTTTGTTTGTTAGGTCTTTGTAATTTGTTTGTTTTAAAGTAAATGTTTTGGTTTTTTGTTTGTTTTTTCAGCTGAAATAATCATGTTAGATGGAATGACCTGTGTGTACAGAAGTAATGTTGACCTGTATTTTTATGTGATGGGTGCTTCAAATGAAAATGAGGTATGGATCGAAAGAACAATTAATGCAATGAAACTATAATCATCAGAAGCAGCTGCTACCCATAAGCAAAAATGATTTTTTTTGGCTTTACAAAATTTTGGTCAAAATATTATTCTCCTTGTTTCATTAATTTTATTCGTTCACATTTTAAAGGTCTATTTTTCATGCTTGCATGAGTTAAATAGTTTTCTTAATGGCTATCTTACTTTCTGTTTGATTTTTTGCTTTAGTCAAAAAAGAGTTGTCAATAAGTGTTGGCGACAGGCAATTTTACTGGCTATTTGAACATTTTCACTGCCTGGAAATTGCTGGAGATAGATGAAAAAAACAGTGGTCATTAAAACACGTGAAATAAAATTGATAAAATTAAACATGCCATCTACTTTTGGAGGATCTCCACCTACTTCAAGTCTTACGAAAGCCCTGATCAGTCTTTAGAGATCTTAAGTCACTTACCATGACTTGGTAGCAAGTCTTTCAAGGTCTACCCTTTCTTTGTTGCTCCTCTCAATGACTATATCTAAGCTTTTCTTCCCTATGCTATAATCACTGCATCCCTCTACATCATCTGACTTTCTCTAAACAGTATGTGAGAAAATGATGTGAAACAATGTTTCTTAACATTTATAATTTTTTGAAAATACACATAAACTTTACATACAGCATGTGATAAGTACACTTTATGGTACTGTTGACAATGAAAGGTTATCAAAGTGTGCTCAAATGCAGTGTCTAAACCTGCATTTACCTTACTTTAATTTGATTGAGTTCCTGATTACCAAATACTGACAGTATATATCTTTTTCTCCATTGTAGTTGATTCTAGTAAGTGTGTTAAATGCTTTGTATGAAGCTGTCAGTCAGATGCTGAGAAAAAATGTGGAAAAAAGAGCACTTATGGACAATCTTGATGGTGTTCTCCTGGCCATTGATGAGATTGTTGATGGAGGGTAAGATTAAATTGAAGACACTGGTGCAAAGCCAATACAAGTTATTTCCAACCAAATTCTAAATTCTTTCAAGATTTCTCAGTTCGTATCTTTAAAATGACCAAGAGAATTTATCTGTTGATTTAAAGACATTTGCATTGTTTTTGCACTACACTTTTTAGTTGATAATTAAAACAAGTTGCATGTTTTCTTTTTGTTACTGTATATTGAAGCTAAAGGTTGGCTTTTGAGATTTAAAACCATTATAATTTGTCTCCAAGCTCAATTCACTTTCTGGTTTTAAATTCCTGTTCTCTTCAAGTTAGAAACTGAGTTTTATAGAGGTCTTAGTTCAAATTTTAGTTTATTATTGATCGGTCAACAGGCAGTGTGTTTTGAAATCAGGCTATTGAAATCTATGTAAAGCATCAAGGTCAGAAAATTTTATGTTAGAAATTTTTCGTTTCATTCTTCAATGAATGTGGTTTAGGCCTTGGTGGAATAATACAGAAAATTCTTAATATTGTTAACAGTATTCTCTGTTTAGAATAAACCTTACCCATCCCAAGTCTCTACCCGTTAACCGTTTCCATTTTGTCAATTTGATTTTTACACTTCAGAGTTATCCTGGAGGCAGATTCAAGTTCCATAGTCCAAAGAGTTGCAATGAAGGTAATAAAAACAACACTCAACTGTTAATAACCAATAGTGTTCACCTTACATGTGGAATTTTCATGTATTCCTTTCATGGAGATGTAATAATTTTTATATCAAACACTCGACATTCATCACATTTCCAAACACTGAGAAGAGAGCTGAAAATACAACATGCAGTGGAGTATTTTTGACAAAATTCGAGGTGTTTGGAAATGTAATGAAACACTGTCTCGAGTGTTTGATATATCTTCTCAATTGAAACTAAAATTAAGGAGTAAACGAAAAAATAAAATTGCAAAAATATATACTAATTAAGATCACATTTCCAAACCATGGTCATAGTTATGAATTCTTTTGTTTTAACTTGATGAGTTATTAACGAGTTTGAGAAGAAAAATTCTCAGCTGCTTTTCATGAACCAAGATGATGCAATGCTTTTTACTTTCAAAGTATTGTTGCATAAGGAAGAGTTGATCATTAATCAAAAATTTATTTCCAGAAATAGGTCTACAGTAGTTGCTTTTTCAAAAATTCTACTTTCCTGTTTTGTTGGACAGTGAAAATGTCTTCACAATCCACATCATTTGAGAGAGGTTAGAATACTTTTTAAAATCTATGTTGCTAACACTGAACACTGTTTATTGTAGATGGAAGATGTACCAATCACTGAACAGACAGTAGCACAAGTGAGTAGAATTTTCATCCAAATTTAGGAACAACAAGAATTATTGTATTGTTTAATACATAGCTTTTCCATTGTTACAAGCTTTGAGCAACTTCTTGTGAAGCTATCAAGGTCTTTACAGCTTAAGGTCAAGTGTCAGTTAACACATTGATTGATCATCATTTTTAAAATTTTTAATAACTGTGTCAGATCTAAGGTCTTGGGGAACTGTTATGTGACTGTATAATTGCATTCGACGTCAGGAGAACGCAATCATAATCTTGCACAGGCGGAAAAATCTCGATTTTTGTGGTTGATCCAAATTGACACCATCTTGGATTTATCCAAGAGGGTCTGAGTTCCATTGTGCAAGCGGAAAAAATCTCGATTTTGTGGTTGGTCCAAATGGACACCATCTCAGATTTCTCCCAGAGGGTCAGTGTGTGGGTTGTTTCCAGAAGACGGGCCTCGTGTGAAAAAATCTGCACTACAGAAGAAGTTTCATCATCATTGAGGTTTATCAAATATAGATACTAAATGTTTTTGTTCAGAATTAACCAAGAGTTAAAACTAATTCACTTTTGAGCAAGCGGGCCCTGGTGCGTGATACTCAAAGACAGAGTTACTGAC
>JAOBAY020038010.1:0-14023 GCA_025331085.2 Zoanthus sociatus
AAGAGGGTACCCAAAAACAATTAAATTTTTCAAATCTCTGGAATTTAGTTTAGTGGAAAAATGCCATGTGCACCTCATTAAAAAAATCAGCCTGCTAAAAAGTGATATATGATCCTGTCGATGTAAGAATTTCAGTCTCAAAGTTGTAAGCGTCAGGCCTGATAGGGGGGTCCAGACCCCCTGGACCCTCCCCTGGATCTGCCACTGAACAAGTTTATTACATTTGCATCAACAAGTTTGTTTTTATAGCACTATGGATCTCAAAGAGCAGGCATGCCCTTGGCTGGTGCAGTTGGCAAGATCTCTGCCTTCTGTCACCACAAGGTTCCCAGTTACAGTGCCAGCACTGCCAAAATTTAAATATTTATGACATCTTTTCTGCCTAAGCTAACTCAGCTAGCCATCCTTCTGGGGTAGGTAAATGAGTACCAAGTGTCTGCTGATAACTAATCTGCAATGTATGAGTATCATGTCGTGACACTGAGTCTAAGACTTTCATCTGCTTAACACCATCGATATTGAAGATAAGTGCCGGCTCCATGGGCCATGTGGTTTATAAAAGGATTAGATTTTTAGTGTGAGCAAATTGGCTGTCTCAAATTGCAAGTTATAAGAATTATAGGATCATGAAAGTAATAAAACTATATGTATATATGCTTAGTAGATGGACTTTTTTGTTTTTAAATCAAATATTATTTTATAAAAGAAATAAAACATGTTTTCCTTGCTATCATGATGGCCTGTTGAAAATCTCTGCAAAGTTTATGACTGCGACTTGGGATTTCACTGATTTGCTCTCAATTTCTTCCAAATGTTTACCTTTGTTTTTACCAAGATATAAAGGCACTAAGAAAATGTTTTATTTCATAAATCTAAAACTCAACTTTTTACCCAACATTTCTGTATAAAATATACTTATAAAAATGTAAAAAAACTAATAAAAATATTAAATAATAATATTTACTTCAACTTGAAAAGTTTCTTTTGTTATATGGCTACAATATCACTGTTATAAATATGATTATCATTATATAAAAATCTGATATTGTCTATAGATACTATGACAAAACAACTGATTGTGTTGAAAGAGGTCGTACATTCAAAATGTCATGTGATATTGCACAGGTGTATGTGACAAAGCAGAAGTACAGTTAATTTTTACCATATGATTGACTCCTGTAAGTTTAAAAGGCTAGAGAATGACCTGCATGAGATGAAAGTAAAAAATAATTAGTGTTAAATAATAACAGTGATTGAAAATTGAGAAGCCTTTAGACTTCAAATTCTCAAAATGTCATGCCAGCAACTGCAGTAAAATCTGAGCATAAATGCTAAGTGCTTAAATGTTGTAATTTGGATTTGGGGGCACTCGTACTGTAACCTACTAGCAAATTTTAAGATACATTAAAGTACATATTTTGGGAACTTAATTTTTTATTATTTATTTCAAATATTTATTTTAATTTGTACTTTTCTCAGATCTTTGTTTCTATAATCTTTAAAACTTCCAAGATGGAGAAAATTTAACTTATTAGAAGATGAGCATGTGCAAGAGTTACTTTTTAGGGGGTCAATACGTATACACATTTGCGGCCTTTAACCCTTTCAGCCCCATGGCCAGTCAGTTATCAACACCCAACTTGTGGTAATAAAAAAATTAGAATTGTTCAAACAAAAACTTAAGATTAACAATAAAATTCTCTTAAACATATTCATATAAAATTATATATAATTTATATAAACATGTTCTTTAAACAAAATGCGATATAGCCATGAAAGGTAATTCCACTGAGAGAAGTTGATCAGGGATACATATTACGAGTGTAGAAATGATTACATGAAGTGTTAATAACGGACAAACTTTTTCAGAAAAATTATGTCTCAAGCAGGAATCAAACCCACATCACTCGGTTTGATGTCGGAATGTGATACCACTACACTATTCAGCCAGCAGGGTTGTCTCGATAGAGCAGTGGTATCACATTCAGACATGAAACTGAGGAAAATGGGTTCAATCCCCACTCAAGTTATAACTTTTTTCTGAAGAAGTTCTGCCATTATTACAAATCACCATTTCATATATATGTATATATTTGCTAGTTGCTTCTAACTTTTCTCCTTGACAGATCCACACATCAAGGTAGCAGGCCTACCAATACCCGTTAAGCTGGCAAAAGACAAAATTATGTTAGTTCTCGACACGAAGGTATAAATTACTCCCTATATTTGCAAAATATTGTAGAAGAAGCAGATTTATGATACAGTTTTAAGAACAGAACAGCATTTTTTAAAATTTTTTAAGACATGTTGCAATCAGTTATTGAGCCCACTTTTTGTAGGCTAGCGAGGGTTAGGGGGTATGACGGCCAGGGGAGAGGGTTTGGACTAATTACAAATTGCAGTTGAGATATCCGCTTGAAGTTTTAATTGTTTTGCGCTAGGCATTTAAAAATTATTATAGCTGTAATATTTATTTGAAACGTCTCAGTGAGACAATTACAGCCCATTTTGACCAAATCAATTCCTTACTTCGGACTTAAAACTAGAATAGCTCAGCTTTAACTTAATACTGAGAAGTCTGCACATTCGAGGATAATTTATTATTTAGTCTATTCATAGTGTTTATACTGATTATTCAGAGGCCACAATGTCTGATAAATTAGTTATATGCGCCTGTATCTTGAGTTTAGTGAAGCATTATAACTGTATAATTTGTCAAGGACAATGTATACTATGTTGTTATTAGTTAAAGCAGCTTTCTATAACTACCTACAAAATAGTTTGTGTGTTTCAGTCCAACAGAGTCACCCTGAAAATGGATGTTTCCCACACTGACCACTCGCACATCATAGGCAAGGCTGGAGGAAACATAAAAAGAGGTAAGTTAGTTCCTTAAACTTCTTCTTGAAAAAATATTGATGTAGACATCAGATCAGGTCCAGACGAAAACCATTTAATCAGTTAGCCATAATGGGCTAGTGTGAGGAAATATCAACCTCATGGTTGATTGGTCCGTTATTCAGTCAATTAGGGACTTTCTAGTGTGTCCAAGTTCGCCACGAGCGTTAGAACGATCCTGTTAAGAAATGGCCCAAGTCATACTATTACTAGGAAAGAACAAGGCAATGAGACATTCCGTCCACCACCCGCACCTGTTGAACTGTCCACTCTCCCGGATAAACCGAGAGTCGCCAGGTTTTGCAGCAAATTTTGCTACGTCGACATACATTTACTGTATTCTCCATGTTTTTCATCTTGCTGTTTTCTCATGCAGTTTATTGTACTTCAAAAACAATCGGCATAATTTCCGAATGCAGAATCTGCAGAATGCTTAATGCAGAACGCGACTACAGTTTACTAGGTCAGCGGTAGTACATCGATGCATCTACATCTACATAATTAATTTGCAAAATTTCAAGAATAAAAATAAAGTCTAACCCTATAGCTAACACTGTAGCTAACCATAAGCCTTACCTTAGTTAACCCTACAATTACTCGGCGTTCACGACTGGAAAGTGGAAAGTTTTTATGGCTGCGATTACAGAAAAGTTGACGATATATGTTTTACCGCTGACCTGGTATACGGTAGTCGCATTCTGCATTCGCACACAGCTATGTATGCTTTTCGATAGCCCGTACATCTTCTTTTTTTAACTTTTCAAATCAAGGAAATATGTTCCCTTAAAAAGATGGCAAGCTTGTCAGTGGAATAACTGGCTAGTTACATTGTTTTAACAAAGAAAAAAGGAGTAAATGCATCAACCATCTCCATGTCCGAGGGACTAGGTGTGCGTTTTTCTCTGTTGCTGTTGACGTTTGAATTACTCAGTACGTTCACTGTCAATCGGGCTTTTTTATTTTGCTTTTCCACAACGTTTTTGTTAAAGTAAAAAAATCACAACAAGACGCATAGCGTAATAAAAATTTAATGATTTTTTTACTTTCGCTCATTCCACATCAGTGCCACAAAAGATAGGGTTATTACTAAAACTTGATCCACAAGGTACACGTTTCTGGCTCTAGGGTGCCATGGTGGAGCTTTGGTTGTTTGTCGGAATCCCTCCCTCAAAGTGCAATGAAACTATTCGATCGATGTCCGTCCGGCCAATGCCCCAAGTTTTGTTTAGCTGGTGACTAAAATACTCCCATTATTTGTTACTTACGACAACCATACCAAAATGCACACTTCTCTTACGTTTTGTTGAATTTGTTTTGCTAACGTTACGTTTCTCTACGTGCAGTGATGCAAGATACAGGATGTCACATACATTTTCCGGACTCCAACAGGGGCTCACAAGCCGAGAAAAGCAATCAGGTAACGAATTAATTACTGGTTTAGGGTTATTTGAATGTGGTTTGGGCTTGGAGAACTGTTTTGGCAGTCCAGAAGGATATTGCGGTGTCTGGTGGTTGGAATCCTTATCCAGACTCGATAGTGCTCCATATTGCTCGAGTAGTACTTGATGGAATGGGATACAGTCAAGGAAATGAGAATTTAGAATCAAAGTATCTCTTGTATTACCTTATATGGTACGTGAAGCGTTCGTACCTGTCATGGAAAATCTGGAAAGTCTTGGAATTTTAGAAATTCACTTTTCAGGCCTGGAAGGTCATGGAATTTCGATTAGGGACATGGAATTTGAAAATGTTAAAAAGGTGCGAATCATGTACGGGTTAAGGTAAAAGATATGGCTGTTAACGTTTCTTTATTCGGAACCCCGACTGGCGGGAAACTAGTTGGCTGTTTACAAAGCTCTCCTTTTCCCTCCTAACTCCTCTCGGACTTCTGGTACCCTGGGATCTCCTATTATGGGATTTGAACTTGAGTCATCCGCATTCAATCCATGACTCTGACCACTAAGCTACGCTGAATTTTCTCATTTATGTTATCAAAAAGTCACTGCTTAATCTTAAATCGCCTTTGTTAATGAAAACTTATTGATTTGTAGCACGTTTATGTTATTGTTAAAGTAGAAGTTTCAGAAATTTTTAAGCCTGCTATGCAGATGCTTCTTGAAAGTTTTGACTGGCTTCAACGGGCTTATTGCAGGTTTCCATTGCTGGACAGCCACTGGGAGTTGAGAGCGCAAGAAGACAAATAAGAGTAAGTTTTTTAATCGTTTTAAATTCAGATAAGCC
Source organism: Zoanthus sociatus (assembly GCA_025331085.2). NCBI lineage: Eukaryota > Metazoa > Cnidaria > Anthozoa > Zoantharia > Zoanthidae > Zoanthus > Zoanthus sociatus. The sequence goes on from JAOBAY020038010.1 coordinate 5,140, forward strand.
ATTGTCGGTGATTTTCATCAGGTGGTGATGATTGGTAGCAAAGTGAGTACCGGTGGTTTAGTGGTTATCACACCTGACTAGAGACCAGGAGACGTGGGTTGGAGCCCCAGTCGGGGCATTTCACTTTTTTTTCCCGAATATTATGTCGATAGAAAATATTGAGTTGCTGGGTAACACCGAACAATCTAGATGTACTTGTGTAAAGCCTTCTGTGCCTCAAAATATAAAAAATTTGTCATTGGGAATCCCTGGTACGATGGGTGTTACGAGGCAAGAAACGTACTCTAATAAAGGAAAAAAATCAAGCCCCAGGGATCACCAGCGGATAACTCTATACCCCATAATTTCTGTTGCTATGTTGCCAGCATGGTGAGTCCCGGTGGTGTAGTGGTTATCACGGCTGACTAGAGACCAGGAGATGTGCGTTCGAGTCTCAGTCGAGGCATTTCATTGTTTGTTTTCCGAAGAGTATGCCGAAGGTAAGTATTGTGTTGCTGGGCAACACCGAACGATCTAGATGTAGTTGATGATTGGATAGCAATAATAACTTTTATGAATACAATGGTATGATAAATTGTCGTGATGGTGTTGACCACAGGGTAAATGGCAATGATGTTGAAGATTTTGTTTCTTGAATTGACAATTTATGTAATTTTCAGCTTATGAAATAGTCGCTTACTCGTTTGGAAACAAAGAATCTGCAATTCATTTTTTTTTGCGAAAGTAAACTGCACAGTTTTGCTAAGTTTTGCAGAAATTATTTTAACTTTTTGTTGAACGGCATCTATTAGCCTGAATTCAGAGTTTTTAGAAAGTGAAGACGTGTGTTAAGATATTGACATATTATGCCGAGTTTTGTTTGCATCAGGGACACGCAGTGGTCACGGGACTAGATTTCGTTGAAGCAAAGCCTAAAACTCGTTTGTTTTTCGCCATAGGTTTTGTGCGGGTAGTTGGTACGATCTCTGCCTGCTAGCTACGAGGTTCCCGCTATGATCCACAGCTTTGCTGAGATTCGAATATTTGTTGATTTCTATGCATTAGTGTCCCATCCAGTGGGAGTCAAACACTCTCATCCGCTTAACGCTACAAAAAGTGAAGCTAAGCGCCTGCTCCATGGGACGCTTGGCTCTTAAAAGATCTACCTTCACAAAATATTACGAGCACATTGCATATGTTACCATCTAGATCGTTTAGCTACGAGTACAGTTAAGTATTTCACCGTGTAAATAGTTTCATTACGAGTGCATTGCTTATATTATTTTGTATTTCGTTTCGTTACGAGTACGTTGCGTATATTGCCGCGTAGTTGGTTTCGTTACGAAGGTACATTGCATATATTGCCGCGTAGACTGTTTTGTTACGAGTACATCGCGTATATTACCGTAGTTTCGTCTCGAGTTCATTGCTTATATTATTGCGTAGATCGTTTCCTTACGAGTACGTTACGTATATTGCTGCTTAGTTCCTTTCGTTAGGATTTCATTGCGTTTAATACCGCGTAGATTTAAGACTATTTTACCTGTTACGTTTCAGGACTTGTTACCCCTTGTTCTAACGTTCGAGTTGCCTATTGGTGGACACGTCTTGCCGGACCCTAACTCTCCTCCCATCATTCATATCGCACAAGCATGCAACGTGTCCGTCTCTTTTAAACAAGTAAGTAATCCACGCTTCTAAATAAGTACAATAAACCATAGGCACAGTCTATCAAACCAATAGTAGAAATCTAGTCACTATTTTTCGTAATCTGATTGATAGCAAGTACAGCTACCATACTCGCTATCAATCAGGTGATAGATAGGACTTGCGGAATGAAAGCAAGTAGAATCAATACTACTTGATACAACATTCTGCATACTGTACAATTCAGTACTAAGATATATGATCTTTTGCGCTTTTTCCTATATTTATTAGAAAAAAACATATAAAAAGTCATTAGATCATTATTCACTAACATCTTAGTACTTTACAACATAGGACTGTATAAGCAATGCATTGAATAAATTCAGTTTTTATTACATTAACGACAAAAAAGATAAAGTAAAATAGAAAACAATAAAAAGATAATAGTTTAATACGAACATTTACAGTAATTAAGTAAATATAATGGAATAAAATGATCGATATGAACGTAGTAAGACAAATAGTGGAGAACAAAACTGCTTTAGCTTGTACGTCGCAAGTGCGACAAGGATTGTACTCGATTTTCAAGGTCTGCATTGGTTGTAAAATAGTTAGGCGTATTTTATTTTACTATAACCAAAAAGTGTGGAGCAAACCCAGTCATCTTGTAAAAGTCAACATAAACGTTGGATTGGTTGCTGGCGTCTAATCGTATACTTGAATCGTAACTTTCTTTTCCAGGCGCGCGAAATGGCCTGATTCCACTTCAATGTGCTATGTTATTTTTTCAGCTTCTTTTTTTAAAAAAAAAAGTTGCTGGTTTTATATTTGAACGTCTCTCTTCTCCCCTTCTTCCTTTTAAGACACTCTCTACCCAATTTAGCATTTTCACTGTTACCATTTTGAATGAATATGAAATCTGCAACCCTATAATGTAAAAACAAGACGCTCTAAAAGCGTTCACTGGGCTACCTTTTGTTCCAGGTCCCTCTTCTCCTCACAACACAATTGAGCAAGAAATGAACCTTGTGAGTCGAGATGGTGCCGCAAGGAACTATGGGATTCACATTTTGTCTGGTCGACAAAAGAAAAACAAACTGATTTTATAACTGGGCTTTCCACAGGCAGCCCAGTAATAACTGCCTTGGAAAAAGAAGCCTTAAATTACACTTTTTCACAGATATTTATTCATTGTTCTTCATTTTTACAGAGACCACGAACTGGAACCCAAACTGTAATTGTTCGAGGATCGCAACAATATGTGGCTGGATTAAAGGTGCTAGAACAATTGGTTTTTGTTGTTCTAATTGCATTTTAGTTACGTTTTAGTTGCTTTTCAAACTTAACGTAGACCCAGAACATCTTTTACCGTAAAATATTATTTAACAAGTGCTTGTATTTCGCGCCTTTTTCAGGATGCCATTAGAAGACTTGTGGAGCTTTTTACGGGAAATGTTGCGGTATGTAATCTTAGTTTTTGATATGTTAAACTAAATCAGTTTGGAATTTTAGAAATGAGTCTATTTATACCAATTTCTTGATCCATGTTTTTAGAAATAAACTTGTGCTATCTCATCACTAAGAAAGACGCCATACTTGCGCCCGCAATCTAACAGAGTTGTTACCGCCTGACGTCACAACGTCAAAATACCACGGTGCCTCCTTTTTGACGATCTGTAAGCCTTTTGTGAAGGTAGTTTTTAAACAGATATAGCTTTACACAATTGAAATAATGTCCCTTCTTGGTAATTGCGCTAAAAATTCCAGCGATAAAAACATGTAAATTTTCCGTTCGACGTCGTGACGTCAGAAGGAGCTGTTCTGAGCCCGCGATAAAAGTGAAAGTTTTAATCGCTTGTTGTGAAAGTTTAATTTCCTGTTAAAAATTTTCAAATTACGAAATGCTCATCTCTCTAAAATTTGCTATTTTGGAATCTCAAGTAATTATATACACTATAGCATATCAAAAAATATTTTTGGAATCTGTTGGAATAATTCTGGTGCATGTGTGGTGTTTTGCTTTTTTTTATTTCTTTTTTTTTTAAAAGATGACAATTTCGAACACAAAGTAACAAATAGCATTCGTGAAAAAGGTCAACTAGTTATTTTAAGGGCTAAACCAAACAAGTTACTGTTAATCTTGTGCATACAAAAAGAATGAAAGAATGAAAACTAAAAACTGAAAGATTAAGACCTCACACACGCTTCATTACATACACCGTTAGCCCAGTTGATAAGGCGCCAGTCTGCTGTGCGGGAGGCTCGGGTTCGATTCCCGGTCGGACCTCCATTTAGGGTCTTAAACTAACTGAGGAGAAGGTGCTGTCTTTGTTCTAACATTTGCAAATAGTTAGACCTTCGCGTCTTCTCGGATAAAGACCTTAAACCGTAGATCCAGTCTCTCGAACTCTCTGTCGAGGGACTTAAAAGAACCCACACACTTCTCGCAAAGAGTAGGGTTGTGATCCCTGTGTTGTGGTCTGTTTCTTTCACTGAGGGTACTTCTTATCGGCTGCTAAGTTGCGCCTTAATTGTGAGCCGTTCAAGCGGATTTTCTAAGACCCTCAACTGTCTAATCTCAACTGTATCAACCTGTAAACAGGTTCTGAAAAGTCCCGAGGAGAGAACTTGTATATCTATCACTATCACTGAGCACACCTTTGAACGCAGCTAACGTGAAAAATAATCTGTTAATTCACACTATTACTGTCCGAAATGATTTTATTCTGAAGATCCCTGAGAAACGTAACTTGTTTTGCTAATGATTGGGTCATTTATAAAGAATTTTAGAATGTTTCTGATATCAATTTATTTATTTATTCATTCAAATTCGTAGAAGTTCCAAAGGAAATGGCACTTATTTTGAATCACATAAAGCTATAGATGCCATCGTGTGCCGTATTATTTTGTGACAATGAGATAAATAACGTATACCAATTCTAACAGAGTAACTTCTAGAAAATGCCTTCAAAAAATGGCAAAACTAATTGAGTTCTAGTTTAATTCAAAAGTATCTTTACATCGAACTGAGAGTGGACTAAATTTATTGTTGTGATTAAAACCTGCGTCGGTATTTCTGAGAAACATTTGTTAGAATTATTTTTATTTTAGACCATTTCGACAAAGAAGACAAACACTGACATTTCGGACGCAAGTCTTTCAATATTCAATCAGACGTTAGTGGTATGTCTTCTTTTTCGATTGTGTTCAAAGTAAAAACTTTTCTAAACTTTTCTAAACTAAACTTTTTATTTATGGCTAATTTTTTTCAAAGTTTGGTTTACTTTAACTCTAAGGAAAACTTTAAGAAGCACTTTCTTCTCTGAAAAAAGGCTTACGTTTCTTAAGAATTAATACTGCTTAGACTTTCCCAGAAAAAAACCCGCTCAAATCCCGGCTTCTGTAAGCATAGGAATAAAACATGGAATAAAAAATGTAATTCTGGGTTAGTGCTAAATTCAGTACTTTTCAAAATATACTGGGCGGCATGTCGCCTGCTCAATTTGAAGGTAAGCAGGTTGTTACAGTTGCTTAATCTGTCTTTGACAGAGAAAGTAGGGCCAATTTGACTAGAGCGGTTTCTTGCCTCAGTCTTGGCAACTTTGGATATGCTTTTTCTCATGAATCGGGATTTTATTACTTTGCTAACAAAATTGGAGTAAACCCGTTTAAGTGAGTTGTGACTAAGTCGGGGATAGTGTGCGTGAGTCATGGTCCCAAGCTGGTAAGGTTAAACATCAAACTTTATTATTCGACGCCATAACAAATGGATTGAGATGGTACGGGCATGTGTTGAGGAGGGATGATGGGCATGTTCGGAGAAACGCCCTTGGAGTTTGAATTGGAGGGAAAGAAGAAGCGAGGACGATCAAAATGCAAGTGGAGAAGGAGAGCAAGAGTTGGATTGAAGAAAGAGGATGCAATGAATCGAGTGACGTGGAGTGTGGGAGTAGGAGAGATTGCTGCCAGAGTGGGGTAAATCCGGCCACCCCTGTTTACGGGATAAACCCGGATCAAAATTGGATTGATTGATTGATTGACTGTGTGATTGATTGATTGATTGATAGTTAATTTGTGCTGTAAACTTTGATGTTTGGATGACTTGTTAACCATTAAAGAATACCTTAGACAGTTGGTGCAACGACTATCCTTAAAACCAGGTTATTCGGAATGGGGGAACTCTGAACGCAAATGTCTTTTTTGTTCTTGTTCTATAGTCAACTGTCCAAGTTAGCACGCAGATTGATATAGCTCCTCAGCACCACCTCTTCATCATTGGCAAAAATGGTACCAACATCAAGCAAATCATGCAGACTACGGGGGCACGGTGAGTAGATTTGTACACTGATTTTAAAGGGTATCGCCATACGGTTAACATTTTGATCAGGGAGAGAGACGTGATATAATGGGGAATCACCGGCTCAGAATTAACGCGCGAGAAAAAATTTAAAAAATCGCAATACAAAACTAATTGCGATTCTGAGCCGGTGATTCCATATTATATTACCGGCGTTGGGAGAAAATATATTTCTCATATTGGCTCGATCCGTGGCTGCGCCACTCCGCCAATATGGAATATATTTTCTCCCAGCTAGCCAGTAATATAATGTGGAATCACCGGCTCAGAATCGCAATAACAGCTATACATTGGAACTATAAGTAGATTTTCTAGACACAACCAAATACATCAGTTCGTAACAAAACTTTGATAAATATTAAAATAACCTAAAGAACAGAAACTTTAGCAGTAACAAACTGTTGAAAGTTGTGTTACTTTTCAATGAGTTGATCTTTTATTTCTTGAAAAGCACACCGAGAGCGCATACCTCCTCCAATTATATTGTAATTCCCACGCCACATTGTAGTCGTATGTTTATATTAGACACACATTATTTTGTTGAATGATATATCAATCTCCCACATTAATGTCAGAATTCTGATTGTTTTAAGTTGAATGTGTGACTGAATGTGACAATTATTTGGTGTTGTGAGTTATGTATACATAAGTTGAAAATATCTCGTAATGCTAAAGAATCCTTTAAAAAATTCCTGGATCCAGACTGCTATTCGTATCACCCTCAAAATTTAATCAATTCTTCCTAGTACCATTTCCTACATTTCCTAAAGATTTCATCAAAATCCATCCGTAATTTTTTGAATTATGTTGCTAACAAACAAACTCACAAACAAACCCCAGTTAAAATATAACCTCTTTGGCAGAATTAACTATTTGTGTTTATCTGATGTCAATGATTTCAGTGTCACTTGCATTACTACTTATGAAGCTATATGGTTCCGCATCTTTGACGCTGGATTCTCTAATCCTGTCAAAAGGACCCTCAATACGTGAACAATCTTGAGCCTTTCTAGCTCTGGGTGACAACGTTAGTTTTATTAAAGTAGTGAACGTGTCCATCCTCTGAAGCGGGCACTGTAGTGGTTAGCACACAGCCCTTGAATGAATCGATAATTATTTTTTGTAGAATGCATCAATATCCACTTTTAAATTATTTCTCCCTGGAGTAGAACACGCAAGTTTCCCGCTGCAATGAAAGGGTGACCTTCATCAGCCTTCTATTATTCATATTTCTAAGCGACATTTGCTGTAAAAGTTTATTCTAAATTTTTAAAAATGTATTTCGTACAACTCCCTGGAATGATAAAAGGATCAATGTTTGACGTGCGTAGCTCTTATTTGACTGTTTCCATCACGTTTCTCTTGGACGAATCCGGCGCCAAGATTTGTTGGGTGAATGAAAACGTCCCCAGAACACTTCTTACCCAGTCAAGGGTCAGTTCTTCGTTCTTCCAGCTGTTAGAAGATGAGATACTACAACACGTGTAGCCTTGAATTCTTCGATTAACTTGACTTCTCTCTTAGCATCGTAAAATGCTTCAATTTCAATTTCATTTCATGTGTTTTTACTATTAAGCTGACTGAAATCTTTGTCTTGATTTCATGACTATCGTGCTGTGGCCGATGGAGAAATCAGCAGTTGTCGTGAAAAGCATGTTTTGCCAAACGGCAATGTCATTGTCACTGTAGGAAAAACTTACACGTATAGCTGTCTTACTTGTAACATATACGGGATTCGTTTGTCAATTACGTTTTGTTTGCTTATCCTTTTAGAATTGGCTTCCCCGAGGCCAACTGCCCCCAGAGAAAAGGAACGGTGTTTATCACAAGCTCGGTTCAGTCTGTGCTGGATGCAAGGGCGCAACTTATGGTGAGATTAATTTTTTTACGTGATTATTGTATGCGATATCAGCAGTATGATATCAACTGTTACAAGGTAGAAACCTTTGAATGTCATATTTGTGGCGTCTTGTGATTAAGAGCAGTAAAGTCTTAAAAGATCCTCCACTGTCCAGTACGTTTTGCTGCGAGCGAAGCGCTTAGCCTCCTATTCGGAACACAGTGTAAACATGCAATACATACGATCAGCGGTTCAAGTCCTTACCGTATCGAGAGTCGATTCAAGGATGTCACTAGCATTTCGGTACACACGATACATGGGATCAGCGGCTCAACTTTATTGTGACGCGTTTAGAGTTCGCAATACACCGTTAAATGCCGAAAATAGAACAGTATATTGCCACTTTAACATAATAAATAAATATACAAATAATTTCTTTTTAAAGAAATAAATTTAAATTATAATACTTTAAGAAAGAAGCGATTGCGAGGTGTCTGAATTGGTAATTATTTTCTGTCAGCGTTTTAATTCAATTTGGTTTTAGGGAAATAGAACACACTCTTGTATTGTGGAAATGCTATACAAGCACAAATATTTGCGAGGTTTTCTCACGGCACTCCGTTCTTTGTAGATCGAATAAGTATTACGACTGTGACGACAGTGTAAAAAAAAAAATAGAATGTTAGTCCGTCAGTTGTTAACTATTGTTAGGTGTACGCTTCTAATCGACTTGTTGAATATTTTTTAGGATTGTTTACCTCTCGTTTTGATGTTTGATCTGAGAGAAGAAGATAGAGAATTGTCTGCAGATGCTGGTAAGTTTACTAAACAAACCATAGTCTGTCATGTTTTAAGATAAGAACAGTTACGTCACAGCAATAGGGACGTTGAAAACTGTCTTGGATAACAGCTGATTTTAATCACATTTTAAAAAATTGAGACAAAAAGTTCCAAGTTTATTCGTTTCTGCACTTAATCTTTTGCGTTGATAGCTTGTCCACTCCATGTAACAAGTAAATCCACCCGGATGGGCCGGGAAAGGAAAGGGAAGGGAAGGAGGG